>JAXIVJ010017012.1:0-27273 GCA_036785665.1 Chirona hameri | reverse complement strand
ATATATTATATATTTGTATATATGTATATATGTATATATGTATAAATGTATATATGTATATATGTATATATGTATATAAGTATATATGTATATATGTATATATGTATATATGTATATATGTATATATGTATATATGTATATATGTATATATGTATATATGTATATATGTATATAGGTATATAGGTATATAGGTATATAGGTATATAGGTATATAGGTATATAGGTATATAGGTATATAGGTATATAGGTATATAGGTATATAGGTATATAGGTATATAGGTATATAGGTATATAGGTATATAGGTATATAGGTATATAGGTATATAGGTGTGTATGTGTGTATGTGTGTATGTGCGTGTGTGCGTGTGTGTATGTGTGTGTATGTGGGCATGGGCATGGGCATGGACATATACATATAGATAGATATATTTATATATATATATATATATATATATATATATATATATAGATATATATATATATATATATATATATATATATATATATATATATATATATATATATATATATATATATATATATATATATATATATATATATATATATATATATATATATATATATATATATATATATATATATATATATATATATATATATATATATATATATATATATATATATATATATATATATATATATATATATATATATATATATATATATATATATATATATATATATATATATATATATATATATATATATATATATATATATATATATATATATATATATATATATATATATATATATATATATATATATATATATATATATATATATATATATATATATATATATATATATATATATAGTGCAAATCAAGAATACTGATGTCTAGATCGGATATTTTGCCACAGTATGTTGCCTAAAATATGATATTCCTAATCACGTACGATACCTATATTTAATATTATTGCATTGCTAATGGTCTTCTCACATGATAATAACTAAATAATAAATGCATTAATGAATATATAATACATTAATTATTTAGTTGATATCATGAGATCATTAGCAATAATATAATATTTAAAAAAGGCCACAGTCTGACTATTCACGTCGTTTCCTCATTCCGTCGAATTGGAAAATTGTTGTCTGCAGCGGGATTCGAACCCGCGCTTGGCCATCGCTCGATCTGCATGGGTTCGCGAGATGCTTAATAGCTCGAAAACGAACCTCACGGCGTACACCTTTGAACCCGGAGATCGAAAGAAAAATGTTCACGCTTCATTTCTAGCTACTTTTTATTGTCGTATCGGTTGCAGGTAAAAAAAAACGTGGGCCCGTAAAATGGCTTTTTAACATGGAACCCTATGGCCTAGTAGGAAAATGTACGCCGTGCTGCCATATGGACTTTGGACCCCTCCCCCTCGCCCCGATGTAAACCAGGTAGACCGCTCCGGCCGAAAAAGTGGCGACAACTCGTAATTTAGTTGCAACGACCCCGCAGCTGCTGTGACGCGGATGAGGGTCTCGCGGCCGGCCGGCCGGTCGCCTACGTAGGGTTAACGCGTAGACCCCTCCCGCTTTTTTGTCGCTTGGTCCCTTTGTTTGTTGGCTGATTTTTAAACTTAAGATGTCTATCTACCACAAATTAAGCGTTGTATTGGGTGCCGTTGCGAAAATGGCAATCCGACTCAAATTTGTTAAGTTATGGGCCGGAACAGTTTGCTGCCCGGTGATTCCGGCCGGCCGCGTACTCCCCCCGTTTTTTCCCCGCTTGGTTCCTTCGTTTACAGGCCGATTGTTACACTTAAGATGTCCATATACCACAAATTAAGCGATGTATTCGATGACTTTGGGAAAATCGCAATGCAACCCATTTTTTTAAAAGTTATGGGCCGGCAAATTCCACTGACCGGCGATTCCGGCCGGACCGCCGTACGTAAAACGCCAACGCGCACGTTCCTCCGGTGTATGTCGCCTGATTTCTTCATTTGCCGACCTATCGTTACAATTAAGATAACAATCTGTCACAAATTGAACGATGTATCTTATGCCGTTGAGAAAATTATCATCGGACTCAAACTATTTACATTTTGGGCCGGCAAAGTTAACCGTCCTTTGGCTCACGATGGCAGACCGGACAGCCACCACATACAATACTCAAACAGTGATAACACTCAAATAGTCTGAATTTAAATCATGCGGCCCATATTATGGCTAAGGAAAAATTGCACTAGGCTTACCTGATAAATAAAACAAAGTTGCTGATATAACAGTTGACAATTTGCGATGATAACGTCTGACGGTTCTTGGTAAAGGCCAAAGCATACCCACAAAATAGATATTCTCATCTTTTTTGACGAGTTTCATGAAAATCTGATTAGATAAGTCGATTGTCAAATGCATTCAAGCAATTCAAAGTAACTGTTTAAAATTACACTTCCCGCCCGCGTCTCCACACCACACCATCCCGGCCGCTCACCGCGTCTCCAGCCGACGCCGGCCCACCAGGCGGCGCCATTGGCGGATCCAGAACGGTGGTGGTGGGGAGAGGGGAACGTTTTTTTTTGGGGGGGGGGCGATTCCAAAAAGTCTCACACAATTCTGAAAGCTCATCGGATTTCGCTTCCTTATGCATTGATAGCTGATTTAAAACAAACTTTCCTTAGTAAAAGTTGCTTGGATTTTGTTCTATATCAGGAAATGTGTCAATTTTGCGCCGATTTCAGGTATGTCTAGAAGTTTGTCGGGGGGAGGGGCATGGCCGCCATACCCTCCCCCTCCCCCTGGATCCGCTAGTGGGTGCCGCGGCGAGACGCAATGTGTTTCTGCCTGTGGAGACCAGTGCAGAAAATCAGAGATCTTTGGTCACAGCCCAGTCACGGCCACGGCATGAGCTGGCAAGTCACAGCTTTAGTCACGGCGCTGCAATGCTAACCCAATGGCGCTGGCCTTGCCAGTCACAGCTTCAGTCACGGCCGTGACCAGGTCTGGTCCCAGCGCTGGGACGCTGGGACCAGAATTCTGCAACTCTAGTTGCCTGGCAACGCACGCGCCAGGGCGCTGTACGTGGCAGGAGCTCTCCCGCCCCGTGCGGTCTCTAAATAGTAAATACGTCGTGTTACATCGCATCAGAGTTAATTGGCCTTTCACATATACATTTGTATAACTCTCAACGTTTTCTCAAACTAGGAAAAATCCTCCAAAAGCTCCTAGACACCCATGCCCTCCGCACGGCACCATGCAATTAACGTTACGTAAGCAAATGATGTTCGGCTATTCTGACCCTCATTCTCGTCATCAGTCATCGACCAATGAGCGTGGAGAGTGTCAGACGCTGATTGGCCAAAAAGCTGTTGGCAGCAAAACCTGGCCACCTACGTGAGTATAGAGCACGCATAAGCTAGCAATCGTACATTCTAATGGTCACTGAAGGATATGGACAGGTCAATTATTGTCATGAAATGTGCCAAAATCAGAGGTTCGGTCCGCCAAAAGCGAATAAATACTTTGCTGTGGCGGCGCACACGGCCACACTATATGTAATTGGAGCTACATGACCTATTGACCTAGCTTGGCTTCTGTGACATCACAGGTCCCATTAGAGGTCAATCAGTGAGGTGTGAGATGAGAAAAGGCCGGCATAACGAATGATGTATGAATCATGACTATCTATGCATTGGGTCCAACGCAAAAATACTTGGTGCCTCTGGATTCGAACCCACGGTCGGCAATGGGCGTTGCGACATTGTTAACCCCCAAGCACATTTACCACTTTCGCTTGGAAAATCGAAAAATGGTAAATAAAAACGTTGTAGCCAAGGCTTGTAGCTATCTTTTCCAGAATTCCGATTTAAAATATGTCCATAGGTTACGAGCCAGCCTCGTCTGAAAATCATCCATTTAACATGGGAACCCTATGGTGTCAGTAGATTTTTAACGCCCAAACGCCGAGTGCTGCCAACCCTTACTGGTGGGGGCTGGGCCGTACGGCAGTCGGTCTGTCTAGTTATATTATAGGTCAATGTGATTATGTGCAACAATCCATAAACATTGAATAAAAAGGTAACAAAATTAGCAGTTAACTTATGCACCCAAGTCCCAACGGCGGCCTAGTTAGTGGTTGCCACCACTCAATTTGTGAAAACTGGTTAATTTATTTTCAACATTAGTTGTTTATAGTTTTATCTCTGGCTGTATATAGCACTATGCTTTAGCTTATGTAAAACATGAAAACAAATCAGACTATGTAAAAACTGGTGATGAAATAGGAAGTTCTCTTATCCACCCAACAGCGACCTGTTTAGTGTCTGCGATTTGTTTCATTGACCAATCAGCCAGTAATGCAAAATGTGGTGGGAACATCAACAGGATATTTGGGGCAGCCCAAATCCTGCCCCAAATGGGACAGCAAGCTTCACCATTTGGGGCAGGATTTTCTGGATCAAATTTTGCTCCTCAGGTCAGCAAATACTGTTGACCGGGGGGGGGGGTCAGGTTGGTAGTCTTCACACAATCATGTTTTATCTACTGTGAAACTTATGCTGTTAACCGGGGGAGTGGAGTCAGTTGTCTTCACAATCACGTTTTATCTAGTGTGAATCAGTAAATTGTTAATTCTGCCCAAAAAAGTCAGAAGCTGCTCCAAAATTCCAGAAGCTGCCCACAATTTTAAAAGCTACACCAAAATTTCAAATGCTGCCCCAAGTCTGATGTGTCTGGTGCAAACGCTGCCCTGACAAGATCTTGTAAAAACTTGCCACTCACCTGGTTAACTCACCTGGTAGGGTTCCTTATCTGATAGACTGTGGATTACATATGGTTAGGAAGTAGAGGAACCCAGAAAGGAAAAGACGCGCCAGCCTCATTACGAGTACATTTTGTTGAACTATGATGAGCAAGGCTGGAATTTAGTGTCTGCATGAACAACATTACAGTGAATACAATATTTGTATAATTTAAAGCTGCAGAAAATAATTCATAAACTTCAAAGTTGGAAAACAGGCATACAGGTACCGCCAAGAAATATGGCAAGTATGTCCTGGTCGACAAACAAGATTAGGATTGGATGTGGAAGGAGTGGATGGTTACAACAGGGTGCTTCTAACCCCACAATTCCAGCTTTTTGAAGTGTGTGTGGGCATGTTTCCTGTTTGGGGGTTTGGAATGAACTGATGGGATGTGATGGATTACAGGTCATATGTCACTCCAGAAAGTGAAAAAGCTTGCCTCCCAGTGTTGGCATTGCCATGATGGCACTGCGTAACACATCAATCAACAATCAAACATCACGATTCGCGATCATAGAAAATCAAGGTTTCATTCCAAACAAGTACACCCGGCCATAACGAGAGCTGACGTCATCGGTACAAAACTCCATATAAGGGTGGGCCTTACTAAGGCCCAAATTTTAAAATCACAATTGAATTTCTCTTAGACCAGATATCTGTGTTTGTTTTCAATGTTACCCCCCCTAAGTTGCGCTCTAAGGCCACTAACTTAGCTATCTCAACTCAAAACTAGTGTTAAGGTGGGAATGTCCCTTTAAGTATGGTAGCAGTTAAAACAACCACAATAATCTAATAAAAATATATTAGAGTTTTAATTTGACATCTGTAAAAAAATAAGGCTTAGTTTTTGTCTATGTCTCATAGGAGCCAAGTTAGAGGACAATGGCTAACTAAGCTTTCCAGCAAGAGAATACTTGAAGGACAGATTAGGAGACATGACGACAGACTCGGGCAAGCAGTTCCATTCATCTACATAGGGGAAACTAAAAAATCTCCTTGCTTCTGTTTGGGTCCTCCTATGGGAAAGCTTGAGTTGGTGGCCTCTTGTTCAAGAGCCACAGGAAATCGCAAAAACAGATTGTCCGGCTCGATGACGCTTTTCCTGTTGGGTATCTTCCAGTACTGAGTGGGATCTGCTCTCAGCAGTCTACCCTGCACTGAAAACAAATCTAGAGCCCTGAGTCTCTAACCATAGTCCAGGTCTTGCAGTCCCTCTATCTTCTTGGTCCACCTTCATTGGACAGATTCAAGGAGACAGACATCCTGATGATAGCCAGTGTTCCAGACAAAAGAACAGTATTCAATGACTGGTATAAATGTGTGTGACCAGGAGCTGTAGCATGAACTCACGTGAGCGACAGTCAGTACATTTCAGGAGGTTTTGCGCGAGACCACCAGCCTGGTGTGCAGTTCTCTGTATATGGTCGTGAAACCTGAGACTGTCATCCACGACGACGCCTAGATCAGACTGGGTTCTGGTTACACATAAGGGTTTGCTATCAACATGGTAAGTAGGGGCTGGAAGATCATGGTTCTTGTGTTTGAAGCTAAGTACAGTTTTTTTCATGTGAAGCCCCATGACTTTGGCAGTTGTCCGCCCCTGTAGCTCAGTTGGGAGAGCGCCAGGCTTCTGACCTCACCCGGTAGTGGCAGCCTGGGTTCGAGTCGCTTCGGCGCTCGCTATTTGCCCCTGACTGGGATGGCCTGTGGCCGGTGGCAGCGGTCGCACTCAAGGTCAGGTGACGTCAGAGGGCGGGGCGGACCGTGTCCAGGTATGTCGGGCACGTAAAACTTTCGCTTCTAAATTCTACCGGACGCCAGGAATTGCTTGATCGGGTGGTGGGGTCAGGGCCTGCGCAACAAGCTATGCTTAGCGCGGGGCCTGACCTCGGCAATCCATCCATTCAAAAACATTCGGACTAAAAAAAAGAAAAAAAAAGATAGTCAATGTCAAGCTGGTAATGGGCATCGTGGCTTACTGTGTTGGTGACACTGGTGGGATCGCATATCCCCATGAAGATTTTCAGGTCTTCAGCAAAGATTGTATACTTGCAGGAGAGATGAGCGCCAACATGGCTGATGTAAATAAAAAAAGGACTGGCCCCAGCACCGAGCCTTGTGGGATACCACTGGCCACAGACCTTGGGGAGCTGGCAGCACCTTGAATAGATACTCTCATGGTTTGGCCAGGCAGAAAGCATTCAAGCCAGAGAAGCAGGCGTCCATGTATACTGAGTTTGCGAAGAAGTACAGTATGGCACACCACATCAAAGGCCCTTGAAACATCAAACAGGATGAGGTAGACAACCAGGCTGCTGTCCAGCCAGTCCGATACACATTTTGCATACTGGCCAATCAGGGACGTTGTGACGCTTCTTGGCACACTTACTTAATTTCTGGCCCTATGACTTGTTTACAAATCAAAATTCAAATAAGATAGTGATGGATCATACTGTTTGTCACCATATGTAAGAACATATTTTTTAATTTCTGAAAATGCAATTTTTGAAATAGAAAAAGTTGTTATTTCACTTTTAAATTGAGGGATGATCAATTTGATATGATACCACGTGTCACTTAAAAATGCAGATAAATAAATCAAAAGGTGAATATTTCCATGGGAGTAGGAATAGGTCACCTTGAAAGTTGTCTTGCAATTTGGCTATACAGGGTATTTCTAGCTGAAAAAAACGAATATGGCATTTGTTTGGACGATAGATGGATATCCATCGAAAAATGATCTTGTTTCTCTTTTCTCCTTCATGGCCATACAAAACTTCATGACAACTATGATGTCATGCATATGGTAGCTTGGATATGAAAAACTATTGCACACAATGACAGACTTTAGGCATATATATGCAGGGTGCTTGTAACGTAAACAACTGTTATGAGGATCCGAAACAAGTTTTGGGCACCCAAAACTTCTTCTAAAAGGGGCCCACTAGTCCAGTGTCAAAATTACTTAGTGTAGCGAGCTAATTCTTTCACCACAACACGTTTTTCGATCTGCTCTACAAATCTGATATATCAGTTCAAAACCCCATGTTAAAGGTGAACTTCCTTTAATTTCCCTTTAAAGGAAACTGTTGATCTTGTTGTTTTTTTATTATATACTGTATCACAAGTATGCATCATGACTCCCATCGCTGATTGGCTGATGTGTTGCCCTTCTAAGGGACACAGAGCAGGATTTTCTTGACAGATTGCTTGATAGTTGGCAGTAAGGGGCATCTTGAGTTCAAAAATACGAATATGACTTTGGTTTGGACCATAGATGGATATCTGTGGTGAAAAAGTAAGTTTATCTTTGTATGACACGCGACATACAACACCAGTGGCTGGACCTGACCTGACTCTGGCACGTCTGCCACCTACTACATTCTCTGACAAGTGGCCGCCGCACCGCGCAGGTGGCTGAGCGGATATTAGCGAGGCCTAGTGATCCGAGACTATGTGTCAGTGAGTGTATCAAAAGCCCCGGATGTAACGTCAACAAATCAGCCAATCAGCGATGGGAGTACGATGCCCGCTTGTGGTACGGTATATATTAACCCGCGCACTGCAGGGGGGGGGGGTTGATTTCCGCCCCCCCCCCCCCCCCTCAGGTTTTCAAAGATAGCGAAACAACGGCGGCGCGCAGCGCCGCCGGGTTTTCGCACACCTGTCAGGACATCAATTGCGCACACTTTGGAAAAAAAATAACCTCTGGTCATCTCAGGTCAGGTCACCAGACCAGGTCAAGTGACCCCACCTCCAAAAATGTTTGCAGTTGTGCCAACGCCAGAGTTTTTCACCGATCAGTTTGAAACTTACAGGATGTCATGAGGGCATAAGTACTTACAATTCGTATTTCTCGGAATTTTGATATCGGTCTAAGGTCAGGTCAATTTCGTAACCTCCCCATACTAAGTCAATGGGGAAATATACAAATGCTAAGGATATGCATGATATTAGTCCAATTACTTCTGGATCATGTTATTATAGGATATTCTTGATGATCCAAGTGTAAATTTTGTTCAGTGACCCCTATTGGGTCATTTGAGGTCATGCGAGGTCACCATCACTTTTTTTTTGTCAATAACTCCCGACATAATGAAGATAGAGAGGTGAAACAGACATCAATGTGTTTGTCTCGTGGAGACACGTCTTCCCATATGCAACATGCCCTACTTGGGTCACCACTTGACCTTGACCTGAGGTCATTTTTTTAAGTTATGTTAACAAGGTCACCATGTACATCATTCAAAGCGCCTGGACAAGATAAACACAATGGTGTAAACAGTTTTCCGGTATCTTTATTACTTAAAAAGTTAATAGCGAAAAACGTTTTAGCAAAAAAACGTCATTTTTTTTCTTTTGTGACCTCTGGAGCCTCAAATATTGACCTGATATCAAATTTGAGGACACCTTAGCGATTGCAAATTGCACTGGCTGGCGTTTGCTTTTTTCGGTTTGTTTCTAACTAGCAAAGTTTCTGAGATATATGGGAATTTCTGGAGCGATGTCCTAAAACAGGAAAAAACTGGAAAATTTGACTTTTGATGACCTCTGGTGACCTCAATTTTGACCTGACCTAAAAGAATGCTGAAATACTTTCGATAGAACATGTATTAAGCTATCAAATGCCGTGTTCTGCTTCTCGCTACGTAGCGTAGTTTTCTAGATCTCAGGGGGGGGGGGGCGGGAATCAACCCCCTGCAGTTCATGTTCGGCGCAAAGCCCCTGCAGTGCGCGGGTTAAACGCTGAGAAGGTGAACCAAAACTTCTAAAAACCCTTTTAAAGGAATAGTACACCTTTAACATTCGTTTTTAACTAAGATAGCCAGATTGTCGGGGGTACTGAAAATCTCCAAATCTGAATTTTTTCCTTCCAAAACGACCTAGTTGCTGAGTTTCAACGCAAAAACTGTTGGGTATATTTGGTCATATTTTAAAGGGACAAATCTTGTGACGTTTCGCATACGTCATTAGTATTCTTACCGCACTTGGTTTTCGCCAGGGTAATAGAACAACGTTTTCGCTATTTGGACCGGCCGCCACCGAAACGCATCATGTGTTCATGAGCTAGAAATATTATTGACCATAACTTTGTCAATTTTCATTGGATTTCCAATTAATAATACCGACTCTCGGCTTGAAAAGGCACACCTTTTGAAGGGTGGCTCGTACCGGTAGCTACAATATTCTCCGCAATAGAAGCACATGCACATGTAACTGCGATACATTTGTGATACATTCTGCCTGTGGTTACAGTTTTAAGTAATTACCTCTGTCAATTGTGAACCGATTTCCAATTGAAAATTACCAATAGATGCTTAGTGATAAGACGCATTTGTTGATTGGTGGCTGGTCGGTGTTCATGCAATATATTGACTCAATGTTGACAAAGTTTGTTTATTATTTACGTTGAAGTGCCGCTTAGCTCGAAATATTATTGGCTATAACTTTGTCAATTTTCATTGGGTTTCCAATTGAAAATAATGTCCACACTCGTCTTGAAAAGACACACCTTTTGATGGGTGGCTAGTACCGGTAGCTGCAATATTTATTTACATCCACCACATACCGAAGAACACACAAACACATTTGTGGGTTGGTACATCACATTTATTTATGCACATGAACTTAATGGGTATGTGTTCACGCAACGCCACTCCAACTCTACTCATACAAGGCCATAGTGTAAACATTCACACATTTTCAATCGCGACCAGTATACTCGCGAGTCGCGGCCCAGCGAATGAGGTTGTTAGTGTTGCTTACATATTCTGATTCAAGGATAGGCTTTTACCGGTATGACGTCACAACTCGTTTTGGTGACGCAAGATTATTGTGACGTCATATGTATTAATATCAATATTTTTCCAATTATGACAAATTGGTACTTTTTTCTCGCCAAAACGAATGCCAGAACCGTAATCAGGGCACTCTTTTCCATCATTCCGCGTACTTCTCCCAAGGTGTACTATTCCCTTTATAGGGAAATAATGACCCTTTCCCACAAAATGCAGTTATCACTTGAAATCGACAGACGAGGCCAAAATATATTGTAAATGTATTACATTTTGCATATAAACATTCTTACGGAAAGACATTTCAAGTTAAAGTTGATAAGCGTTCGATACTCTTAACGACCGGTACTTGGTAGCAAATTTCGGTGTTCACCAACATCTGGTATTGCTTTTGGACGAAATGGTACGGAAAATATGCCTTCCACTCTGTTTATCGTGATTATGTGCCCTACTGCCTTTAAAAATCAACAAACATTGAATAAAAAGGCAACCAAATTAGCAGTTAACTTATGCACCCAACAACGGCCTAGTTAGTGATTGCAACCCTCCATTTGTGAAAATTGGTTCATGTATTTTCAACATTAGGAGTTTTCAACATAGGAGACGTAGTCAACATAGGAGACGTTTCGACGCCCCCTCTAACTTGGCTCCTATGGGACGTAGACACAAACCAAAAACACCGTCCGAAAGCTTGTCAAAACGCATTTTGAAACTATTTCAGGCAATTTTGTATCAGGTCAATATTGAGGTCACCAGAGGTCATCAAGTGTCATATTTTCAAGTTTTAGAACTTCGCTCCAGTAATTCCGGGATAGCACAGGGATTATGATAGCTAGGAACAAATGGAAAACAATAATGGAAAGCACTTGAAAAATGTAATCGACAAGGTGTCCTCGGATTTGAGCTCAGGTGAATAGTTTAGACTCCAGAGCTCATCAAATGTTTTAAAAAGGCTATTTTTTAGCAAAACAGTTTTCACAAATATCTTTTTACCTAACAAAGATAGGGCAACAATTTTTACGCCATCGTATTTGTGTCGTCAAAGCGCTTCGTATCATATGCATGATGGCCAGGTTAGGTCAACTTAGGAATTTGACCTCAGGTCAAGGTCAAGTGGTGACCCAATTAGGCCATGTTGCGCATTGGGAGACGTGCCTCGACGAGACAGACACATTGGTGCCAGTTTCACTTCTCTTTCTTGATTTTATCGAGTTATTGACAAAAAGGTGTTGGTGACCTCGGGTGACCTTATCTGACCCCGTAGGGGTCGCCGAACAAAAATTGCACCTGGAAGTTCAAGAATGGCCTATGATAACATGATCCAGAAAGAATTGGGCTGATTTAATTCGTATCCTCAGAATAGGAAGCATTTGATTATTTCCCATTACTTATAATGGGGAGGTCACGAAATTGACCCGAGCTTAGGTCACCGATATAAAAAAAAATCCGAGAAAAACGTATTGTAGGTACTATTGCTTTTATGAAATCCTGTAAGTACGAAATCGATCGGCCAAAAACTGTGACTGTGGTGTGACCGGAAACATTTTTGGAGGTGGGGTCACGTGATCTGGTCTGGTGACCTGACCTGAGATGACCTGAGGTATTTTTTTTGCATAATGTGCGCAATTGATGGCCGAACAGCTGTGCCAAAAACGGCGGCGCTGCGCGGCGCCGTTTTTTTCGCTATCCTTGAAATACTTTAGGTCCCCCCTAAGGTATTTTTCTAGGTAGGTCTAAACGACCCCCCGGCACGGCGCGGGTTAACATGGGGTTTTGAACTGAGATAGCAGATTTGTAGAGCAGATCGAAAACGGGTTGTAGTGAAGGAATTACCTCGCCACGCTAAGTAATTTCGACACAGAACTAGTGTTGTGGTAGTAGATCGGGGCACGAAACAGCGTCTTCTAAAAGGGCCCTTTTAGAAGCAGCTGTTCGGCTGTTTCGTGCCCCGATCGGGGTACGAAACTTGAAACTCTTCGACGGATATCCATCTATCGTCCAAACAAATACCATATTTTTGTTTTCCAGCTCGAAATACCCCGTATAGCCAAATTTCAAGACGACTTTCAAGGTGAACCTTTAACCCGCAAGTCACTGGTTTTTTTTTAGCCCCTCCCCCCCTCCCCCCCCCCCCCCCCCCCCTTAGGAATATTAGGAATATCTCGATAACTAATGCAGATATCGACGCCAAACTTGCAGTACCTTTCCGGGCATCATTTGTACATCTTTTGAGAGAAAAAAGGAAAAATTTCGTCAATTTTTTTTCTCTCGAGATATAGTGAATTTAGTTACGTCACTAAACACGATTTTGACACCAAAATCGGCTAAACTTTGCCAGGCCGTACAAATTCCGCATTTGAAGCAAAATGCAATCGAAAAACGCTAAAAGGTAGCAAATTGCAAGGGCTACAAACCAGCTATCTCGAAATTTCGAAACTTTTGGTTTTTGACCCCCCCCCCAAAAAAAAAATGAACAAAAATGCTCACAAAATCAATTTTTTCAAAGATATTGAAAACCGGAATATATGTCAGATAACGACATATGGACAACTACCATACCAAATTTCAAAATATCTTTTTTGACTCATGGCATTTATATAAAGTATGGGTAAATCATGACGTCATATTTTGAAATTGCGTTTTTGGCTTTTATTGACCGGATACAGACAAATAAATGCCAGCACTGTTTTTTTTAAGATAAAACGGATATAGAAACATGCTTTTTTCATTTCGATTTATCAATTTCAAATGTTGACCTTCAGTGACCTGAACTTGACCTGAACTTGACACTAACTTCACGTAAATGAAGTCAGGTGGTAAAATGATTACTACTATCGAATTCTACGCGTAAAAGCATCCATAAAACATGTGCTGCATGACTTTCGTAGATATTTTGTGTATAGTGACCTTTTGTGACCTGACCTTGACCTTGATCTTTTCCAACAATCTCACTTTAGCTCATGGGGATATGTATCATACCTTTGACAGCACTTTGGGCGATTATAGGCGCAATCGAAGGCCATGGATGGCAAGTATTGTCCATAAACTCGATTTTGACGTTTGACTTGACCGTGACCTGACAGGTGACCTTAATTTGACATTAAGTTTGCGTTAGGTTGAACCTAACGCAAACTTAACCTTGATCTTTTCCAACAATCTCACTTTGACCTTGATCTTTTCCAACAATCTCACTTAGCTCATGTGGGATATGTATCATACCTTTGACAGCACTTTAGGCGATTAGAGGCGCAATCTATTATAGGCGCAATCGTGTTCGAGCTATTCACGAAAAACATGTGGGGCGGGGGCACAAAAGTCCCCCCCCCCCCCCCCTCCCCCTCCACTGCGCGTGTTAAACATTGACAAGGTGAACAGTTTCCTTTAACAACTGCCCGCTTGGCTCCCAACCCAATAAGAGCGTTTGCTGGTATATTCAATATTGATGTCTTATCGTTATCTTCAATCTTCTAACCACATGGCTACGCCTATGATCGAGTAATCGTGGCTACCTCTGCTGGTGGATTTAGAGTTTTGTTGGCGATGTGTCTGGTCAGTGGCCTAACATTAGGAAATTTGGGTGGAAAACGACACCCTATGGATACTATTTGTCCACTCTTTTTCCCGAGTTTTACTGTGAATTTTTCACGCTTTATATTAAAATGCATTGGATAATTGGAACACTGATACTGATTTCTGGATGTAATGATAGGGACAGCCTGTGAAGGGAAAGACAGGTAATAATTGACATAGTTAATAACCAATTCTGCTGAGGTTATAACCAATTCTAATTGGGTATTGATAAAACCGAGTACGTATGTTTTCTGGTTGAATTTTCCACTTTTTACGTTTATTTTTAGCCAGGATTTTCCACTCCGCACCCCATCTCCAAAGCAACCCTAGGACCCTGTATCCGGTTCATGAAGATATATATCAAGATTTAGAAGGCTATGTGACCATATACAGCAGTTTTAATTTATTGTTTAGTTTTGTTTTGATTCTCCGAGAGCCACTATCTATAGTCTATCTGATGTGAGTTCAGCTAACATACATTATGCTTACTCCACGAATTAAAACTGAAACGCCTGACGTTAATTTTTGTTGCAGTTAAGTTTATTTCATTTCCAGGTTTCAAACATTGAAGGGCAAATGGAGGGAGCCGCAACAATGGCCGAAGGATTGAAAAATGTGGATCGTGATAGGTATGTACAGTTGTATCACGGTCTCCAGGGCGAAAGGAGCAAACAATGTAATGGAGTTGAATGGTGTGACTTTTCACGATTGATTAAATGTGACGATATTTGTGGCAATGATAATCGTGATACCTCATATTTGTGGCAATGATAATCGTGATACCTCATATTTGTGAACAAAGTGGTTATATTTGTACAGGTTTTCTTAATGAACATTATGGAAAGGACGTAAGATAGTGTTTTTATGCATTGATATCCATTTATTTTCCTCCTCAGTGTTGGACGCGTGTACTGTTTTGCCCATTTGTCTGTCGTTTCTGCCAGTTTGCGCGTGCTGTGACACTGTCTGGCTGCATAGGTCGCCCGCCAAGCCGGAGAAGGATGGCCCTGGCGAGCAGAATGGCGCCCGCTCCCGCGACACCCGACCGCGCCGTGACGTCAGCCGGGACAGCCGGGACAGCCGGGACAGCCGGGAGCGGCGGCCGCGCGACGGCCGACAGGCCGGCACAGACAGGTGCGAGCTGCAGCGCGGCATGTGGCGGCTGAGCTCCAACTGCCGCCAGCGTGACGAGCGGGCTCCGTCACCACAGTTCGTTGGCAGGGTTCGGAGGGGTCAAACTACGGCAGATGCACCATTCGAAAGATGAGCTCACGCGGAATCCAGCGATGTAAATTTGTCAAAAATCCATCCCGCGCCTTTTTTAAATCGACATTTTGTCCAAATTCGCGCCCTATTCATTTGGCCAGGGCTATCGCGTATGGTATGGCGAAAATGCAGACCTATGACAAGTCTACCGATTCGTCATGCTCTGCACAAGGTCTCATATAATCCAAAGTCATTAGATGGTTTGGTTGGTTGCACGGCTGCATCAAAGCCAAGCTCTCCCGGTGTCGGCACTACGGCGCACTCCCGCCCGCGCCTCACACGCAGAATCGCCCCTCGCGACACGCGAGCTGAGCACTGCGCGCCGCCGACCCGGCTTACGAAGCGGGCTCTCGGCCAGTCACGGACAAACGGTGCATCGCATGTTGAAAAACCTAGCCCTGTCCACTAGCCCAGCTATCCAAGGAGATCATGACAAATTTCCAGCCACCTCCGATCGCTACAAATGGTACTTTGGGACAATTGTATGCACCATATTTGCCAAACATAGACTCTGACCGGGACTCGCTTGACTGGCTGCCCCAGCCCGACTCGGCCAACTTCGAGTCTGTACACGATGTGACGTCAGAGGCCACGGCGCGGCCGCCGCCGATCATGACCTGACTCTGACCGGACGGCCGCGCCGTGGCCTCTGACGTCACATCGTGTACAGACTCGAAGTTGGCCGAGTCGGGCTGGGGCAGCCAGTCAAGCGAGTCCCGGTCAGAGGCTATGTTTGGTAAATATGGTGCATACAATTGTCCCAAAGTACCATTTGTAGCGATCGGAGGTGGCTGGAAATTTGTCACGATCTCCTTGGATAGCTGGGCTAGTGGACAGGGCTAGGTTTTTCAACATGCGATGCACCGTTTGTCCGTGACTGGCCGAGAGCCCGCTCCGTAAGCCGGGTCGGCTGCACGCAGTGCTCAGCTCGCGTGTCGCGAGGGGCGTTGCTGCGTGTGAGGGGAGGGGGAGTGCGCCGTAGTGCCGACACCGGGAGCGCTTGGCTTTGATGCAGTCGTGCAACCAACCAAACCATCTAATGGCTTTGGATTCCATGAAACCTTGTCGTGCAGAGCATGACGAATCGGTAGACATGTCATTCTAGGTCTGCATTTTCGTCATACCATACGCGATAGCCCTGGCCAAACGAAAAGGGCGCGAATTCGGACAAAATGCCGATAAAAAGGCGCTCGATGGATTTTTGCAAAAATGTACATTGCTGGATTCCGCGTGAGGTCAGCTTTCGAATGGTGCATCTCATGTAGTTTGACCCCTCCGAACCTTGCCAACGAACCAGGTCACGGCGGCAGGGGTAGGAGGGCTCTGACTGCGGCCAAGGGGGGGGGGGTGGGGGGGGGGGGGGGAGAACGCTCTCTGCCATGACCGCAGGGCACAATATGGGCACCAAAGTTGAATGGTGCACGTTGCAAGTTTGCAATCTGATAAATACATTATATAACTTGTTTGCTGATGCAATTAACCCGCGAGTTACTGGGGTATATTTCATAACGCGACTTACTGGGGGGGGGGGGGGGCTATTCCCCCCCCCCCCTCGGATCTCCGGAACTACTGGACCGAATGTAAAAATTAAAACGGCATTCGATAGCCCTGGGAAATTTATCGAGGGAAACATAATATTGTTGACCTCGAGGTCACCGATGACTTCACAGGTCAGGTCAAGTACAAAATGTTTGACCGTGTCAAAAGGTCTCGATGGATGGAATTGTCGCGCAAAATTGCGATATTAAACGCATAAGCAGTTTATAAATCGGTATGATTCGTGTGTCTGACACTTCTAAGTACCTTTCTAAGCTGTTAATAACCTTGGGGCAGGTCAAGGTCATCCGAGGTGACGAGGTCAAACTGCAGATTACGGTCATAAGGCGTTGTAACACATGTTTATGGGTTTTTTTTGTCTAGAACGCCAAAAATGACCTTAGAACATTGTTTGTTCCATATAAATAGAAGTAAAAAGCAAAACTGAAATGCGTTTTTTTTATGCATAGTAATGCTTTGCGAGGTAGTCGATTTTTGTCATTTAAAGGTCATAAGTCAGTCATTTTTGAAGATATCGACTTCAAATTTGGTACAAATATTCATCGAACACGTCTCGATCACATATATTCCGGTTTTTGGATAATTCTGATTTTTTGTTGAAAATTCTGTAAAAACAAAAACAAAATGTATTTGGATTTCTAAAAATTTTGAATTTCGGAAAAAACTCAAAAATCCGAGATAGCAGTTTGATAGCCCGGTCTATTGTCAGTAATTTGATTTAAGACAATTGAGTTTATCTTGAACATCGTACCTTTGACAGCGTTTTCCGCAAACCATTATTTTGCAACAAAAACCGAAGAACATGACGTCACTCTGACGTCATTCCCGGTTGACCTATCATGACCTCATATTTTTTCTTTTTCCGACATGTATAGAATTGATGGGAGAGAAGGTACTGCAAGTTTGTTGATGATACTGGTGTTCGTTTAGAAGTTATTGCAAAATAACGGGAAGGGGGGGGGGCAAAAAATCAGCCCCCCCCCCCCCCCCCCCCCCCCCAGTAAGTCGCGGGTTAATACTATTTTCTTAGTAAAAATTCAAGAATTGGTAAAAGCTCAGAATACTATTTTGTTCTACTACACTGATGATGGCCGTTGACCTTTCCTCTCCCACAGGCGTCAGAGACGAGAGCGTCGCCTTTACGTATCCAACATTCCTTTTGAATATCAGTGGCAGGAGCTCAAGGATCTGTTCAGAAAGGAAGGTAATGTGGATAGTGGATACCTGACGGCGTACAACGTATTACATCAGACGTGTTTGCATTTGAGCAGACCTAAAAGGGAGTATGCCTACTCACATCGCTTATTTGGGGTTATTGACACTGGTCTATATATAGAACAAAATTTTCTGAATTGACTCATGACTTCGTTTCTCCAGCTTCACCCTAGTTTCTGAGATATTTCAAAGATTCCAGGAACTTGCTGGGAGCAAAAAGTTATCGGGTAGACTCCAGAGGACTTCCGCTACTTGAAGCACTGCAACTATCGATTAAACTGCTAGGATATTGTTAGCGCCGGCCAATAGCAATTCGACAAAACAGCTCGTGCGCGCTGATAGCAGCAGTCGCACAGTACCTGGGCCTGGACGGCCATCTTGCTTTTCGATGATGGCCGTTTCGATGATGGCCGATGGCCATTTTTTAAAGAAGATATCAATTTAGAGCTACGAAACTTGCACATAATAAAGTTCACAGTGGCAAGAACGTGCTGTGCAAAACTTGTCTCTATCTTGCATGATGTGACCGTAATTGTATTGTCTTTGTGCACCGTTTTACATAACATCACCATAGTGACGATCGTTTTATAGATATTGAAACGAACACAAAAATAAGCAAAACACAATATAAGTGAAAATTCTACTAAAGGGGCTCCAGATGTGAATTTAATCATATCCAACAATCAAACCAATAGCTATTTACCGTATGGAAAATATTTTTGACATTCCAAAACAGTAGGCACACTCCCTTTAACTGTCGTTTTTTTTTCTTGCATATATTTTCGCTTAAGTTCATACGTGAAGTTAAAATTTCAGGACACCAGCTGGCGTTCAAATTGTGCATACATGACTATCATTCGTACATGTTACATACTGTTTCCACCATGGCGTCTTGCTGTGCCTGTGCCGATGAGGTGTGAGCTGAGACCGGCTGATATCCACGTCTTTGACTGATGCGCTGCCGCAGTGGGCGATGTCTCATTTGTGGAGGTGTTTTACGACGAGAAAGGCTCGTCGCGCGGCTGTGGCATCATCGAGTTCGACTCGGAGGATCTCGTCAACAAGGCACTGGAGAAAATGCATCGCTATGAACTGAAAGGACGCAACATTGTTGTCAAAGAGGTGCGAGATTTGTGCAAGGTTTACCGTTATGACCTTAAAGGGACTGTCTTGTGCTCAACCTTTGTTGTTTGTCAATCTTTGTCCGCCCATATCGCCGGGAATTTATGACGCAAAATAAATGTGTTATATACCATTGGAATGGTAATGAGCAACTCTACAAGATGGTACTGTTATATTTCGACAAAATGCCATTTTTTTTAAATCTTTTTGGTGACCCGTAGTACATCAAAATTCAAACTTTTGACAATGTAAGTTTAATGATTGATCAAAATTATCTTTAAAATAAAGAAGTACAATTCATGTCTTTCTATCTATAAATACGTAAATTGGTCATGTATGTGCTATTTTGTTGTAAAAAAATGTATTCACCAATACCTTTTGAATGAATGAAGGTAAACATAGGTAACATAGGTAAACAAGTAAACAGGTATAGGTAAATATAACTACGGTAAACGCCATTTTGCTGTTCTCGTCACGACAGGTTGAATGACATGCATATGACCTCTTTCTAGCATTTCTTGACCTTGACCTGAGCAGTGGCGTACCCAGGATTCACTCCAGGGGGGGGGGGGGATTTGGATCAGGGGGCATAAGGTACCCCACCAAAAACAAACTCACCGGATTTGGCCCACTATATTTTTAGAGAGGCATATTAAAAAATGTAATTAAATTGTTTTATGACATTTTGTTTCTCGACCAGGGAGTCCCAAGGTACATCCACAAAAACTCGCCGTATTTGGCCAGGCCGGCCAAATACGTTTTTTTTTGTGTGGGAGTACCGTGAGCACAGGCCCTATTTCGTGTACTGATGCACTAGCCAAAGGTCTAGTTGATGCTCCAAAGGCCTTGGTTGTTCATCCATGAAGCCCCAGATCGGCCTTCCAAGGGTCGATCGGGGTCTACCCTCGAGGGCTCAGTCTCCAGGACCTCCAGGACCCCCGGCCGACCCTCCAAATTGGTAGGTCGGCCGTGACCGTCAGCATTATTGTACTACAACAAAACAAAACTGCAACCTATGCCCCATGCCCCATGCCCCCCTCTGGATCTGCCACTGGGGCAGATACAAAGGGGAGGGAGAACGGGGCTATAGCCCGCTCCCTCCCCCGTCGGACAATCTGAGGGCAAACACAATATGTGTAAAAGTTGAATTGAAAATGAGGCCCCACTCACAATATATTGGGCCAAATCCGGGGAGTTGTTTACATTTTGGGGTTAGATAAAGGGCCCCTCGACTGTCTTTCGGGAGCCCTGTACCTATTCATTTTCAGTTAATGGGGCAACTGACGGGCACGGGGGCCCCTGCCTTGTACCGGGGCCCCTGTGTTTCAATACCACTATCCGGTGCCCCCCTGTGTTCAGTACCACAGAGCACTACCAGGGTGCCCCCCTGACCGACAAAGGTGTTTCTCCCAGCCCCCCCCCCCCCCCCGAGATGCCGGCAACAGGAGCCCTCTGGCTGCCATTGGGGGGGGGGGGGGGCGTGCTTATCCGTTTCCAGCTAATAGGGCCCCTGACGGGCACGGGCCACGGGGCCCCTACTGGGGACCCCTGTCTGGCATCAGGGGCCCCTGTACTCAGAACCACTACCCGGGCCCCTGACTGGGGCCCCCGGGTATGGGTCAGGGGTCAGGGGCCCGGAGTGGCGCAAGAGGCCCCTTGTATCCGCCCTGCCCCCCCCCCCCCCCCCCCAGGTGAGTACAATTTTAGGGGAAATACCTAATAAAGTTTAAAATAGGGCCCCTCAAAACAAAGTGGGCCAAATCGGTGGGTTAAATTTGTTGGGGGTATGTAGGTTGGGCCCTCGATCTGTAATAGGCCCTTTTCAGGGGCCTTGACAATTTTGCATGGGTCAAGTCGCTACAGGGGCCCTGGTCGTTCATCCTGAACTCCAAGGGCCCCGGTCGACCCTCAAGGTGTCCCGGTCGATCCTCGAGGAGCCCAGCCGACCTTCCAGGATCCCGGCCGACCCTGCAATAGATGTCCCTGTTATCACATGCCCCCAGGATCCTACCGCCCCCAGCTTTCGTACCACTTTGAAGGCTGCCATGAGAGCTGATGGTACCTGATATTTAGATGGGAGTGCAGATCTGCCACTGTCTATCTCGGCTTATAGTGCGTGTGTTTGTGTGCTTTTAATTGAGTGTATTTTAGTATGCCTGTTAAGTGTTTTGCTCCTCAACCTTAGTGTTGTCCCCACTGTTTTAGAAATATGACGTGAAAGGGTGAAAAGCCACGATTATATAGGTACGTGGATCTTTTTCGAATAAACTGGTAACTGGTAACATGGTGCTGTAAATAGGGCCCTCTTTCCAAAGGAGCACATACGGCCAAAGGGGCACGTACGGACCTTCAAGGGGGAGGGGGGTACATTGCCCTGGTTGTACCCCCCCCCCCTTGGGCACGTCTATGGCCTGAGGTCAATGTTCACATCAATTGTGGGACAGCCCAATATCGCCGGGAACTTTGGACTCATATATAATATATATATATATATATATATATATAATTAGTATATATATATAGATATATATAGTATATATATTATATATATTATATATATATATATATATATAATATTATATATATATAAAATATAAATATATATAATATATATATATATATATATATATATAATATATTATATATATATATAAATATACTATATAATATATATATATATATATATATATATATATACTATATATATATACTACTATATATATCTATATATACTACTATATATACTATATATATATATATATTATATATATATATATATATATATATATATATATATATATATATATATATATATTATATATAACATTGGCATGGCAATGCGATGCTCTACAAGCTGGTGCCTGTAGTTTTTGTATTTAGTAAAACTCAGGAAATTTGTCATTTTTCTTGAAATTTGTCTATACTCTTTGGTGACCCTAGAACATCAAAATATCAATCTTTCGACATTAACAATTTTTTGTATGAACAATTATCTTTGACAATAATAACCTAAAATGCACGTGTCTATAAATCCGTTAAAATATCAAATTGTAACATGGTGCTATTTAATTAAAATTTATAAGTAAATATCATGAAATTTGACCCATTTATAGGCGAAGCACACACTAACCTTTGATTTCAAAGATAATTGATGATTTATAAAATTGCTAATGTCAAAAATATAAATTGTTTTGTTCTAGGGTTCACCAAAGAAGTTTCAAAATTGCAACAACAAAAAAAAAATTGTGCATGTTTACCAAATGCAAAAATTAACAATGGCATCTTGTAGAGTATCTCATTACCATTCCAATGCTATATAACAAATGTATAATGAGTCATACATTCCCGGCGATATGAACTGTCAAAAAATTACGTGAACATTGACCTCAGGTCAAGGCAATAAATGCTAGAAAGAGGTTATATTGTATGTCATTTAACGTGTCTTGACGAGAAAAACACAATGGCGTTTACAGTACCTACAGTACCTACAGTACCTTCATTCATTCAAAAGTTATTGTTGAATAACTCATTTTTCATACAAAATAGCAACAAATCATAAAATATGGCGTATTTATAGAAAGAAACACATTAACCTCGCCCTACGGGGGGGGGGGCTGACAGCCCCCCCCCCCCGAGTTTTTTCTGGAATAACGTTGTACACATGCGGTGCATCTTGCTGAAATTTTCGGTAGCTGAGTTTACAACAATTATACGTAAGCTGTATCAATTTAATTGAAATTGGTTGAGTAGTTTTGTGAAATAATCATGTTTTGATGACTCATGTTGGTGGAAAAACGATAAATATTTGAAAAATGGTAGAAACCGAGCTTTAAAGACAATTGCAAACGCAATTCACCAAAGATGGCATTCTCTTTAAAATGGCAATCTCGTATTAAAATTTGTTGGGTTTTTGACCCCTAAAATAAGAAGGATTTTTTTGGAAAAATCCCCACAAAATCAACATTTTCGAAGATGTTAAAAACGGAATATATGTGAAAAAATGAGCATGGACAATACCCATACCAAAATTTGAAAGCAATATCTTCATTTTTGACTGAGTGATGACTCCCTGAGTGTAAGAAACTGATGAAGTCCTTTTTTAATAACTTTTTTTGACTTTTTTTTGACGAGATACGAACAAATAAATACCTTTTCTGTATTTCCGAGCCAAAACTGGTCTAGGAACATACCTTTTTATTTACATTTATCAATTTCTAATTTTGAGGTTTTCTGAAGAGCAAAATCACTGTTTTGGACGTGGTAAATCCGAGGTCATTCACTTGACCTGGAAGGTCGCCCGTTGACAAGAAACCTAAAAATCGCATACTGTTAGATTCCTCTCATGACAGGCAACATGCTGGTTCTTACCGCATTGCTCTAAGTTGCTTGGTTTGGAAGTTACAGGGGGGGGGCTGTCACACCCCCCCCCCCCCCATAGGGCGATGGTGAAAAAACTACCGTAGGGCGAGGGTTAATTGTATTTCTTTATTTGAAAGATAATTGATCACGCATTAAATTTCGATGGTCAAAAGTGTGAATTTCGATGTAATTAGGGATCGCCAAAAAAAAATCTGAACTTTTTGTTAAAAAAAATGACAATTGCAATTTTTTGAAGCGTCGAAAATATAACGGTAGCATATTGTAGAGTAGCTCATTACCATTCCAATGAGATATGACAATTTTATATTGCGTCATAAATTCCCGGCGATATGGGCGGACAAAGATTGACCTGCACAGTGACCTTGCAAAAATGCCTGAGGCAATATCTCCTGAACCACTGCTGGGATCGCGGTCAAACTTTCACAGCTGGTTTCAGCTCCCCAGATTACCATATGTACCAATTTTTGGTCAAAATCAGGGGCATCAGGGACCCTTTGGTCGATTTCTCGTGGAATGCCCCCTCCTGCTACATGTGGCCACTGACCCCGTCTGTGTGTGTGTGCGTCTCGTGGAACGGTAGGATTTCGGCGTGGAGCTCCTGCTACATGTGGCCACTGACCCCTGTCTGTGCGTCTGGTGGAACGGTAGTATTTTAGCGTGGAGCTCCTGCCACATGTGGCCACTGACCCCGGTCTGTGCGTCTCGTGGAACGGTAGGATTTCGGCGTGGAGCTCCTGCCACATGTGGCCACTGACCCCCGTGTGTGTGTGCGTCTCGTGGAACGGTAGGATTTCGGCGTGGAGCTCCTGCCACATGTGGCCACTCACCCCCGTGTGTGTGTGCGTCTCGTGGACCGGTAGGATTTCGGCGTGGAGCTCCTGCCACATGTGGCCACTGACCCCCGTCTGTGCGTCTCGTGGAACGGTAGGATTTCGGCGTGGAGCTCCTGCCACATGTGGCCACTGACCCCGGTGTGTGCCGTCTGGTGGAACGGTAGATTTCGGCGTGGAGCTCCTGCACATGTGGCCACTGACCCCCGTGTGTGTGTGCGTCTCGTGGACCGGCAGGATTTCGGCGTGGAGCTCCTGCCACATGTGGCCACTGACCCCCGTCTGTGTGCGTCTCGTGGAACGGTAGGATTTCGACGTGGAGCTCCTGCTACATGTGGCCACTGACCCCCGTCTGTGTGTGCGTCTCGTGGAACGGTAGGATTTCGGCGTGGAGCGAGACCGATGTGGTCACTGACCCCCGTCTGTGTGTGTGTGTCTCGTGGAACGGTAGGATTTCGGCGTGGAGCGAGACCGATGTGGTCACTGACCCCCGTCTGTGTGTGCGTCTCGTGGAACAGTAGGATTTCGGCGTGGAGCTCCTGCTACATGTGGCCACTGACCCCCGTCTGTGTGTGCGTCTCGTGGAACGGTAGGATTTCGGCGTGGAGCTCCTGCTACATGTGGCCACTGACCCCCGTCTGTGTGTGCGTCTCGTGGAACGGTAGGATTTCGGCGTGGAGCTCCTGCTACATGTGGCCACTGACCCCCGTCTGTGTGTGCGTCTCGTGGAACGGTAGGATTTCGGCGTGGAGCTCCTGCTACATGTGGCCACTGACCCCCGTCTGTGTGTGCGTCTCGTGGAACGGTAGGATTTCGGCGTGGAGCGAGACCGATGTGGTCACTGACCCCCGTCTGTGTGTGCGTCTCGTTGAACGGTAGGATTTCGGCGTGGAGCTCCTGCTACATGTGGCCACTGACCCCCGTCTGTGTGTGCGTCTCGTGGAACGGTAGGATTTCGGCGTGGAGCTCCTGCTACATGTGGCCACTGACCCCCGTCTGTGTGTGCGTCTCGTGAACGGTAGGATTTCGGCGTGGAGCTCCTGCTACATGTGGCCACTGACCCCCGTCTGTGTGTGCGTCTCGTGGAACGGTAGGATTTCGGCGTGGAGCGAGACCGATGTGGTCACTGACCCCCGTCTGTGTGTGCGTCTCGTTGAACGGTAGGATTTCGGCGTGGAGCTCCTGCTACATGTGGCCACTGACCCCCGTCTGTGTGTGCGTCTCGTGGAACGGTAGGATTTCGGCGTGGAGCGAGACCGATGTGGTCACTGACCCCCGTCTGTGTGTGCGTCTCGTGGAACGGTAGGATTTCGGCGTGGAGCTCCTGCCACATGTGGCCACTGACCCCCGTCTGTGTGTGCGTCTCGTGGAACGGTAGGATTTCGGCGTGGAGCGAGACCGATGTGGTCGGATCCTGCGGGAAGGCGGCAGACACGAGCCTCCGCCGGGTCGCGATCACCTGCACTTGGACTCACGCCGCGGCAGCTACGGCGGCCCGGCCGGACACGGGGCCACGGCGGCTACCGCGCGCGCGATGAGCGGCTTCCCATGGGCCCGCCGGCGCCGCCCGAGGCAAAGTACACCAACACGTACGGCCTGAACGTCAGCTTCCTGGAAAGCCTCGGCATCGACGGCTCGCTGGTCAACCGCGTGTTCGTCGCCAACGTGAGTGGGGCGGCGCTGCTCTCGGCTGGCCGGCAGACCATTACATGATTGGATTGATTCGATGGGTTCACGATCCAGTCCCATCCATTGGATTTGGACCGGGTTGGATCAGATAGTTTAGCTTCGATTGGATTTGGACCGGGGTTGGATATTTGTTTGTATGTTTAATTTTCAACAACCATTCGATCCAAAGGTTCGATCCATGATAGTCAATTATTTTGGTAAGAGTATATTTTTTACGTGATAATTCATTGAAACGACTTTTATGAAGATAACCTATTCGCAATTTTCAGTAACAGAGTACCGTCATTCAGGGTAACTTTAGCATACTTTTGGGACATTTTGGTGTGTCCTGTTTTTATCAACTCGGCATTGACTGGAGTCTCAGCAGAACACCATTGACGGGGGGGGGCGTTAAACGCGCCCCCCCCCCCCCCCGGTATCTTCCGAACCAATGATCGCAGCGAGACGCGCAGGGCGGCAATCGAAAGCCCCAATGAGACGAATCTAAAGCATACTCAAAAATGTAAAAGTGAGATCAAACATCAGGTCACGGTCAGGTCAAAGGTCAAAATAACGTATTTTAGTTTATGGGCCATACTTTGCAGCAAAAGCCATCGATTACGACCATGATCACCCAAAGTGCTGCCAAAGGTATTATACACATCCCGCATGGGTTGTGTAGACCCCCCCCCCCCCCCCCTCCTCCCCTCAGGTTTTTTGAGGATGGCGGAAAAACGACAAAACGGCGTTTTGGGCACAGTTGTTTGGGCATCAATTGCCCACATTATGTTTAAAAATACTTCGGGTCATCTCAGGTCAGGTCACCAGACCAGGTCACGTGAGCCCACCTAAACAAAAAACATGTGGTCGTACCACAGTCACAGTTTTTGGATGATCGGTTTTACACTTACAGGATTTCATAAGGTCACATATCTACAATTCGTATATTTTGTTTGTTTGTTTGTATCGGCGACCTAAGGTCGAGTCAATTTCGTGACCTACCCATTATAAATCAATGGGGAAATATTCAAATGCTTCCTATTCCAAGGATACGCAAGATAACTAGTCTAATTCCTTCTGGATCATGTTATTATGGGCCAATTCTTG
>JAXIVJ010017011.1:17500-20000 GCA_036785665.1 Chirona hameri | reverse complement strand
GATGATGATGTTGCTGATGATGATGTTGCTGATGATGATGTTGCTGATGATGATGTTGTTGATGATGTTGCTGATGATGTTGCTGATGATGTTGCTGATGATGTTGCTGATGATGTTGATGATGATGTTGATGATGATGTTGATGATGATGTTGATGATGATGTTGATGATGATGTTGCTGATGATGTTGCTGATGATGTTGCTGATGATGTTGCTGATGATGTTGCTGGTGATGTTGCTGATGATGTTGCTGATGATGTTGCTGATGATGACGTGAGACGGTGTGGTATGCCCGGAGGCGGTGTTGTATGCCCGGAGGCGGTGTTGTATGCCCGGAGGCGGTGTGGTATGCCCGGAGGCGGTGTTGTATGCCCGGAGGCGGTGTTGTATGCCCGGAGGCGGTGTGGTATGCTCGGAGGCGGTGTTGTATGCCCGGAGGCGGTGTTGTATGCCCTGAGGCGGTCTGGTATGCCCGGAGGCGGTGTAGTATGCCCGGAGTCGGTGTTGTATGCCCGGAGGCGGTGTGGTATGCCCGGAGGCGGTGCAGTATGCCCGGAGGCGTTGTTGTATGCCCGGAGGCAGTGTGGTATGCCCGGAGGCGGTGTAGTATGCCCGGAGGCGGTGTTGTATGCCCGGAGGCGGTGTGGTATGCCCGGAAGCGGTGTAGTATGCCTGGAGGCGGTGTTGTATGCCCGGAGGCGGTGTGGTATGCCCCGAGGCGGTACAACACCGCCTCCGGGCATGATGATGATAATGATGATGATGATGATGATGATGATGATGATGATGATGATGATGATGATGATGATGATGATGATGATGATGATGATGATGATGATGATGATGATGATGATGATGATGATGATGATGATGATGATGATGATGATGATGATGATGATGATGATGATGATGATGATGATGATGATGATGATGATGATGATGATGATGTTGCTGATGATGATGTTGCTGATGATGATGTTGCTGATGATGATGTTGTTGATGATGTTGCTGATGATGTTGCTGATGATGTTGCTGATGATGTTGCTGATGATGTTGATGATGATGTTGATGATGATGTTGATGAAGATGTTGATGATGATGTTGATGATGATGTTGCTGATGATGTTGCTGATGATGTTGCTGATGATGTTGCTGATGATGTTGCTGATGATGTTGCTGGTGATGTTGCGGATGATGTTGCTGATGATGTTGCTGATGATGACGTGAGACGGTGTGGTATGCCCGGAGGCGGTGTTGTATGCCCGGAGGCGGTGTTGTATGCCCGGAGGCGGTGTGGTATGCCCGGAGGCGGTGTTGTATGCCCGGAGGCGGTGTTGTATGCCCGGAGGCGGTGTGGTATGCCCGGAGGCGGTGTTGTATGCCCGGAGGCGGTGTTGTATGCCCTGAGGCGGTCTGGTATGCCCGGAGGCGGTGTAGTATGCCCGGAGGCGGTGTTGTATGCCCGGAGGCGGTGTGGTATGCCCGGAGGCGGTGCAGTATGCCCGGAGGCGGTGTTGTATGCCCGGAGGCGGTGTGGTATGCCCGGAGGCGGTGTAGTATGCCCGGAGGCGGTGTTGTATGCCCGGAGGCGGTGTGGTATGCCCGGAGGCGGTGTAGTATGCCCGGAGGCGGTGTTGTATGCCCGGAGGCGGTGTGGTATGCCCGGAGGCGGTACAACACCGCCTCCGGGCATGATGATGATAATGATGATGATGATGATGATGATGATGATTATGATGATGATGATGATGATGATGATGATGATGATGATGATGATGATGATGATGATGATGATGATGATGATGATGATGATGATGATGATGATGATGATGATGATGATGATGATGATGATGTTGCTGATGATGATGTTGTTGATGATGTTGCTGATGATGTTGCTGATGATGTTGCTGATGATGTTGCTGATGATGTTGATGATGATGTTGATGATGATGTTGATGATGATGTTGATGATGATGTTGATGATGATGTTGCTGATGATGTTGCTGATGATGTTGCTGATGATGTTGCTGATGATGTTGCTGGTGATGTTGCTGATGATGTTGCTGATGATGTTGCTGATGATGACGTGAGACGGTGTGGTATGCCCGGAGGCGGTGTTGTATGCCCGGAGGCGGTGTTGTATGCCCGGAGGCGGTGTGGTATGCCCGGAGGCGGTGTTGTATGCCCGGAGGCGGTGTTGTATGCCCGGAGGCGGTGTGGTATGCCCGGAGGCGGTGTTGTATGCCCGAAGGCGGTGTTGTATGCCCTGAGGCGGTCTGGTATGCCCGGAGGCGGTGTAGTATGCCCGGAGGCGGTGTTGTATGCCCGGAGGCGGTGTGGTATGCCCGGAGGCGGTGCAGTATGCCCGGAGGCGTTGTTGTATGCCCGGAGGCGGTGTGGTATGCCCGGAGGCGGTGTAGTATGCCCGGAGGCGGTGTTGTATGCCCGGAGGCGGTGTGGTATGCCCGGAAGCGGTGTAGTATGCCCGGAGGCGGTGTTG
>JAXIVJ010017011.1:5000-10000 GCA_036785665.1 Chirona hameri | reverse complement strand
TGCCCCGAGGCGGTACAACACCGCCTCCGGGCATGATGATGATATGATGATGATGATGATGATGATGATGATGATGATGATGATGATGATGATGATGATGATGATGATGATGATGATGATGATGATGATGATGATGATGATGATGATGATGATGATGATGATGATGATGATGATGATGATGATGATGATGATGATGATGATGATGATGATGATGATGATGATGATGATGATGATGATGATGATGTTGCTGATGATGATGTTGCTGATGATGATGTTGCTGATGATGATGTTGTTGATGATGTTGCTGATGATGTTGCTGATGATGTTGCTGATGATGTTGCTGATGATGTTGATGATGATGTTGATGATGATGTTGATGAAGATGTTGATGATGATGTTGATGATGATGTTGCTGATGATGTTGCTGATGATGTTGCTGATGATGTTGCTGATGATGTTGCTGATGATGTTGCTGGTGATGTTGCGGATGATGTTGCTGATGATGTTGCTGATGATGACGTGAGACGGTGTGGTATGCCCGGAGGCGGTGTTGTATGCCCGGAGGCGGTGTTGTATGCCCGGAGGCGGTGTGGTATGCCCGGAGGCGGTGTTGTATGCCCGGAGGCGGTGTTGTATGCCCGGAGGCGGTGTGGTATGCCCGGAGGCGGTGTTGTATGCCCGGAGGCGGTGTTGTATGCCCTGAGGCGGTCTGGTATGCCCGGAGGCGGTGTAGTATGCCCGGAGGCGGTGTTGTATGCCCGGAGGCGGTGTGGTATGCCCGGAGGCGGTGCAGTATGCCCGGAGGCGGTGTTGTATGCCCGGAGGCGGTGTGGTATGCCCGGAGGCGGTGTAGTATGCCCGGAGGCGGTGTTGTATGCCCGGAGGCGGTGTGGTATGCCCGGAGGCGGTGTAGTATGCCCGGAGGCGGTGTTGTATGCCCGGAGGCGGTGTGGTATGCCCGGAGGCGGTACAACACCGCCTCCGGGCATGATGATGATAATGATGATGATGATGATGATGATGATGATTATGATGATGATGATGATGATGATGATGATGATGATGATGATGATGATGATGATGATGATGATGATGATGATGATGATGATGATGATGATGATGATGATGATGATGATGATGATGATGATGTTGCTGATGATGATGTTGTTGATGATGTTGCTGATGATGTTGCTGATGATGTTGCTGATGATGTTGCTGATGATGTTGATGATGATGTTGATGATGATGTTGATGATGATGTTGATGATGATGTTGATGATGATGTTGCTGATGATGTTGCTGATGATGTTGCTGATGATGTTGCTGATGATGTTGCTGGTGATGTTGCTGATGATGTTGCTGATGATGTTGCTGATGATGACGTGAGACGGTGTGGTATGCCCGGAGGCGGTGTTGTATGCCCGGAGGCGGTGTTGTATGCCCGGAGGCGGTGTGGTATGCCCGGAGGCGGTGTTGTATGCCCGGAGGCGGTGTTGTATGCCCGGAGGCGGTGTGGTATGCCCGGAGGCGGTGTTGTATGCCCGGAGGCGGTGTTGTATGCCCTGAGGCGGTCTGGTATGCCCGGAGGCGGTGTAGTATGCCCGGAGGCGGTGTTGTATGCCCGGAGGCGGTGTGGTATGCCCGGAGGCGGTGCAGTATGCCCGGAGGCGTTGTTGTATGCCCGGAGGCGGTGTGGTATGCCCGGAGGCGGTGTAGTATGCCCGGAGGCGGTGTTGTATGCCCGGAGGCGGTGTGGTATGCCCGGAAGCGGTGTAGTATGCCCGGAGGCGGTGTTGTATGCCCGGAGGCGGTGTGGTATGCCCGGAGGCGGTACAACACCGCCTCCGGGCATGATGATGATAATGATGATGATGATGATGATGATGATGATGATGATGATGATGATGATGATGATGATGATGATGATGATGATGATGATGATGATGATGATGATGATGATGATGATGATGATGATGATGATGATGATGATGATGATGATGATGATGATGATGATGATGATGATGATGATGATGATGATGATGATGATGATGATGATGATGTTGCTGATGATGATGTTGCTGATGATGATGTTGCTGATGATGATGTTGTTGATGATGTTGCTGATGATGTTGCTGATGATGTTGCTGATGATGTTGCTGATGATGTTGATGATGATGTTGATGATGATGTTGATGATGATGTTGATGATGATGTTGATGATGATGTTGCTGATGATGTTGCTGATGATGTTGCTGATGATGTTGCTGATGATGTTGCTGATGATGTTGCTGGTGATGTTGCTGATGATGTTGCTGATGATGTTGCTGATGATGTTGATGATGATGTTGATGATGATGTTGATGATGATGTTGATGATGATGTTGATGATGATGTTGCTGATGATGTTGCTGATGATGTTGCTGATGATGTTGCTGATGATGTTGCTGGTGATGTTGCTGATGATGTTGCTGATGATGTTGCTGATGATGACGTGAGACGGTGTGGTATGCCCGGAGGCGGTGTTGTATGCCCGGAGGCGGTGTTGTATGCCCGGAGGCGGTGTGGTATGCCCGGAGGCGGTGTTGTATGCCCGGAGGCGGTGTTGTATGCCCGGAGGCGGTGTGGTATGCTCGGAGGCGGTGTTGTATGCCCGGAGGCGGTGTTGTATGCCCTGAGGCGGTCTGGTATGCCCGGAGGCGGTGTAGTATGCCCGGAGTCGGTGTTGTATGCCCGGAGGCGGTGTGGTATGCCCGGAGGCGGTGCAGTATGCCCGGAGGCGTTGTTGTATGCCCGGAGGCAGTGTGGTATGCCCGGAGGCGGTGTAGTATGCCCGGAGGCAGTGTTGTATGCCCGGAGGCGGTGTGGTATGCCCGGAAGCGGTGTAGTATGCCTGGAGGCGGTGTTGTATGCCCGGAGACGGTGTGGTATGCCCGGAGGCGGTACAACACCGCCTCCGGGCATGATGATGATAATGATGATGATGATGATGATGATGATGATGATGATGATGATGATGATGATGACGATGATGATGATGATGATGATGATGATGATGATGATGATGATGATGATGATGATGATGATGATGATGATGATGATGATGATGATGATGATGATGATGATGATGATGATGATGATGATGATGATGATGATGATGATGTTGCTGATGATGATGTTGCTGATGATGATGTTGCTGATGATGATGTTGTTGATGATGTTGCTGATGATGTTGCTGATGATGTTGCTGATGATGTTGCTGATGATGTTGATGATGATGTTGATGATGATGTTGATGAAGATGTTGATGATGATGTTGATGATGATGTTGCTGATGATGTTGCTGATGATGTTGCTGATGATGTTGCTGATGATGTTGCTGATGATGTTGCTGGTGATGTTGCTGATGATGTTGCTGATGATGTTGCTGATGATGACGTGAGACGGTGTGGTATGCCCGGAGGCGGTGTTGTATGCCCGGAGGCGGTGTTGTATGCCCGGAGGCGGTGTGGTGTGGTATGCCCGGAGGCGGTGTTGTATGCCCGGAGGCGGTGTTGTATGCCCGGAGGCGGTGTGGTATGCCCGGAGGCGGTGTTGTATGCCCGGAGGCGGTGTTGTATGCCCTGAGGCGGTCTGGTATGCCCGGAGGCGGTGTAGTATGCCCGGAGGCGGTGTTGTATGCCCGGAGGCGGTGTGGTATGCCCGGAGGCGGTGCAGTATGCCCGGAGGCGGTGTTGTATGCCCGGAGGCGGTGTGGTATGCCCGGAGGCGGTGTAGTATGCCCGGAGGCGGTGTTGTATGCCCGGAGGCGGTGTGGTATGCCCGGAGGCGGTGTAGTATGCCCGGAGGCGGTGTTGTATGCCCGGAGGCGGTGTGGTATGCCCGGAGGCGGTACAACACCGCCTCCGGGCATGATGATGATAATGATGATGATGATGATGATGATGATGATTATGATGATGATGATGATGATGATGATGATGATGATGATGATGATGATGATGATGATGATGATGATGATGATGATGATGATGATGATGATGATGATGATGATGATGATGATGATGATGATGATGATGTTGCTGATGATGATGTTGTTGATGATGTTGCTGATGATGTTGCTGATGATGTTGCTGATGATGTTGCTGATGATGTTGATGATGATGTTGATGATGATGTTGATGATGATGTTGATGATGATGTTGATGATGATGTTGATGATGATGTTGCTGATGATGTTGCTGATGATGTTGCTGATGATGTTGCTGGTGATGTTGCTGATGATGTTGCTGATGATGTTGCTGATGATGACGTGAGACGGTGTGGTATGCCCGGAGGCGGTGTTGTATGCCCGGAGGCGGTGTTGTATGCCCGGAGGCGGTGTGGTATGCCCGGAGGCGGTGTTGTATGCCCGGAGGCGGTGTTGTATGCCCGGAGGCGGTGTGGTATGCCCGGAGGCGGTGTTGTATGCCCGGAGGCGGTGTTGTATGCCCTGAGGCGGTCTGGTATGCCCGGAGGCGGTGTAGTATGCCCGGAGGCGGTGTTGTATGCCCGGAGGCGGTGTGGTATGCCCGGAGGCGGTGCAGTATGCCCGGAGGCGTTGTTGTATGCCCGGAGGCGGTGTGGTATGCCCGGAGGCGGTGTAGTATGCCCGGAGGCGGTGTTGTATGCCCGGAGGCGGTGTGGTATGCCCGGAAGCGGTGTAGTATGCCCGGAGGCGGTGTTGTATGCCCGGAGGCGGTGTGGTATGCCCGGAGGCGGTACAACACCGCCTCCGGGCATGATGATGATAATGATGATGATGATGATGATGATGATGATGATGATGATGATGATGATGATGATGATGATGATGATGATGATGATGATGATGATGATGATGATGATGATGATGATGATGATGATGATGATGATGATGATGATGATGATGATGATGATGATGATGATGATGATGTTGCTGATGATGATGTTGCTGATGATGATGATGATGATGATGATGATGA
>JAXIVJ010017010.1:0-27281 GCA_036785665.1 Chirona hameri | reverse complement strand
GGTCGTGATGTTAATGATATAAAGGTCGTGATGTTAATGATATAAAGGTCGTGATGTATTATAACATGCAATTTCTTTATTAACTCGTGACACCCATTAAATTCAGCCTACCTTACAATCACCTAGCCAATATAGCTGATATGTTAATATACAAGTTTCCAGACACGACAGACCACGATAGTACTATTTTCTAGTTTGGACGTCATACGTTTGACGTCATCATCATCGTATTGTATTGTATTGCATTCAACAATTAAAACACTCTCCATTTTAAAATGGCTATTCCGAGTTTCGGGTCAGGGTTAAGAAAAGAAACATGTTAAAAGACACTTGGTATACAACACACAATAAGATCAGATGAATATAAAAGTCCACACGGGCTATAGAAAATAAAACACCCACGCACACACACCCACGCAGCCACACACTCATTTTCCTCGCTTCACACAACTAAAAGTTCGGACACTGCACGCTTAAAAGCCCCCAGGAATAAATCTCGAATCTCCAGCGGGAGGCGGTTATATATCTGCGCCGTACAAAAAAGAAGGCGCCGCCTGCCTGCTTCGGTTCTCACGCGCGGGAGAGTAACCTTATAAGTCAAGTCATCTGCGTCCTGCCGGGTAGTTCGAGAGCGAAGAGCAGAGTTGACCTGAAGCTGAGAGGAAAGAGCCACTGGCTCCCCGGTGCAGCGAATTATGACATCATCATCATCGTTAATGATACAAAGGTCGTGATGTTTTATAACATGCGATTTCTTTATTAATTCGCTACACCCATTAAATTAAGCCTACCTCACAATCACCTAGCCAATGTAGCTGATATGTTAATATACATTTTCCAGAAACGACAGAACATGATATCACTATTTTCTAGTTTGGACGTCATACGTTTGACGTCAATCATGTGACCGTGACAACGCACCCCAAGCTGCCAAAGTCATGACCATGACGCGTAAATGATCCCGTAAAACTGTCGTCGGCACGCTTTAGCTCCACGCAGTGATACACGAAGAGGCTTCAACTGTATCGCTAGACTGTCCCGCAATGCATTGGTGTCCTGCGGAACGGAGGTGTGTTCAGCATTCAGGCGGCGGAACACAACATGCGTCGCAGCACAGCGATCCTCTCATTCCACATTCAGCCTGTTGAAGCTATTCAGTCGCTAAAAGGAACAGACAATACTGGAATATTAATATATGCACTTTTTGCCTACATTTTAATCAGTTTTAATTGCCAGCTTCTCCTGGTGAAATTGTTGGGAGGCGTTTTAAGGCTTCCTCGGGCCAAGTATCAGAGATAGTGTTATCGACAGGAAACTGATAATTTGTAATAAGCTGACCTGTTTACCGCTGCGCCATTTATCAGCTTTAAACTTCATCCTCCTTCATCCCTGGCAACCATAAATAATGCGTTCACCTGCTTTACAGGAAGAATCTAGTCGGTGCTTGCTGGCATGGGAGGATGACCAGATTGTGTACGAATTGCAATAACACTGCACAATATGCGCCAGCGTTGTTCTATGGCCTTAAACGCACCAAGTCAACTAATGGTGCATGCGTCGCAAGCACCGTCACAAATCGCTATAGTCGTGACGTCACAAATAAAATAAAGAATGTTTGTTAAAAAAATGAGAGGTTAAGGGTAGTTTTAGGACAGAACGCGGGTCTAAGTTGTGTGTTAGAAGTATATCGAAAAATCGAGACAAACACGTTAATTTGTTATGCACAAAAGCCTAACATTGCTCCGTTGGGACTGTTTGTGATTCACGGATATCTTATTTTTTCCCGAATATGGTGCAGATGTCCCTACTTCAAAAGTTCAAAGTTGACCTCCTCGTCGCGATACGAACCGTCCCTCGAGATTCTCTGGATCGTATCATGGAAAGACAAAATGGAGACATCCCGCTATTTTATTTCCGAACTTCGCACCCGAATCAAAGTTCAGAAGATACACAGCCCTGTGTCGTGGCTACTGTGACCTTGTTTCAGTCTGGCGTGACCCACTTTTCTGGCCCTCAACCACGTTCAGTGATTGGTAATCAGCTGATTGCCACTAAAACGCGTCGTCTGGTGTCACCACTGACGTAAATCACTACCGATGGCGAAGGCGCTGCGTCGGCACGTTGATTCAGGGGGGGGGGGCTCCGGTCTGCCTTACGGCAGTAGCTTGCGAGGCGCCAATACTCGTCTGAATCTGGTGCTAATTGTTATCCGCCGGCCACCTCCGCAGCAGCTCATTAACGGGCTCATGTCATAGGTCAGAGGTCAGAATTCAAAGGTCAGAGGACAGAGCCCGGAGGGGCCGGAGGTCAGGAGCGGCGGAGTAGGCAGCAGAGGGAAGGTCCAACGTCGATGGGTGTGGGAGGCTCAAGGCACCGGATATTGGCGCCTGTGTTGCGGATGAACGGCGTTCTAATGTGGCAAGACCCGGATGACGGCAGATTTAACACTATCCAATAGCCATTACCTATTGTAGGAGGCTGGAAGTGTCTCGAATTGATAACATAAAAAGCCCCAGGCAAACAGTGCATTAGCGCATGCCTGGTAGTATCCAGTAATGAAATATTTCAAAGCGATTTACAGAACTGTCAGTCTCAATCAGCCTCAACCTGATTAAACAAAAACATTACTAGTTACAGATGTATTCCGTCATCAAAGGATTATACATATTTACCAAATGTTAAGGCTTCAGAGAAATGCAGCAAGGTAACTGAAAATCGTTCTCGTAATGCACAACACCGCTTTCAAGGTTTGTTCCCGGCATTTCTGCCTCACGCAACACGCTATCAATATCAGAGTAACGCGATGTTTGCACAAACCCTACAAAATGAGAGGCCAAACTCTAATGTGGACTTGTTTAGCGTTTGATATCTTATTTGCACTGTCCGATACACGGGTTTGATGCATTGTTATATTATCCGATGCACTTTTACAAAGAGGGTACACCAGTGGCGTCGCCACCATGGGCGTAACCACCACTGGATATACCGGGTACACTGTGCACAGTAAAATTCAAAACCACAAATTTGACTGGGTTTGTTTACGGTAAAATATTTAACACTTCCTTTTATGTTATTTACAGTACAAACCTTCACCCAAAACTGGCTCAGTAAAAATTGAAGACTCCAACTTGCATTTATTTAGTTTCAAATGTGCCGAGAATTCAATAAGGATACAAAAGTAAGAACAATAGTTTTTTTCTTCAAATGCAAATAAAAAACAAGGAAACCCTTAAATTTAATAACAACCAAACGTAGGTGCGTTCACATTGCATTGATATAGAATGTGCTGGATTGAAAAATTGAAAGACTGTTATTGATTAACCCGCGAGTTACTGGGGTATATTCCATAACGCGACTTACTGGGGGGGGGGCTATTTTTTTGCCTCCCCTCGGATATCCGTAACCACTGGACCGATTGTAAAAATCCAAACGGCATTGGATAGCCCTGGGAAATGTGTCGAGGGAAACCTATTATTGTTGACCTTGAGGTCACCGTTGGCGTCACAGGTCAGGTCAAGTACAACATGTTTGACCGTGTCAAAAGGTCTCGTCTCGAATTGTCACGCAAAATTGCGTTATTAAACGCATAAGCCTTCGATAAATCGATATGATTCGTGTGTCTGACACTTCTAAGTAACATCCTAAGCTGAGCTAAATACCGAGGACACCATGTCGATTGCATTTTTCAAGAGCTTTCCATTGCTTTTTTCGTTTGACATCCAAAGCACCATGACACTCCGCCGGCAATGTTGTATGCGAGTGTCCTATTGATAACTGATATAGAATACCCGCAAGTAATCTATATTACTATTTGATAAGCGTCTGTCTGTCTGTCTTTCTGTCTGTCTGTCTGTCTATCCGCCACGAATTTATATAATTCAAGCGGTAATTCTACATTGCAGTATCACATTGAGATAAGGACGTGATGGACGTGATGTTAATGTTTTCAAATGAGTTTACGGATACTACCGAGTGGTATATAATTCTTACATTTCCGACTATTTGATACGATAGTTTTAGACAGTTATAGGTTGTGCAGTTTTGGACGAAGGTTTGCGTTGTAACTAACATAAAAGGAAGTGTTAAATATTTTACCGTAAACAAACATTTTACGGATACGAGTTTTACGTCGCTTCACTCCAGTCGAAAGCAATCAGATCCAACCACGGATACCACAGTGTCACAACCAATGAGAAACAACCACGGAATCACTGCGAAACGAAGGTCATCGACATACGGTACGGCATATATCAATGCACATTTACGCTAAGCCGGAGTGGAGTTTTCACGGGTTTAACGTGTGTATAACGGGTCGCATAGGTGTACCACGGATATAATGGGCGAGTGCTGGCTATAACGGGTTTATCACGTGTTCCACAGGGGAACAACGGGTACTACGGGTGTATGTCGGGCACCGTAGGTTTTTGATGGGTACTTCGGGTGTATGACGGGTACAAAAACGTATTATAGGTACGACAGGTGTCGCGGGTAGTACGGGTTATCAATCCCTAATTGCCTATCACTGGCTTGCACCACCAATGGACACCAGTAATCGCCCAACGGAGCGAACGGGTTAGCACTAGTGTTGTGCTATTTGTTTATTATCAGTGTCTTCTAGAGCGAAGGTTCCTCTGGGAAGCTTCGCCTGTAACTGGCCTAAAAAAATCGAATCTCCAAACCTTTCGTAAGTAAAGGTTTGGAGATTTTTTAGTAAAGGTTTCGTACGTATTTCGTAAGTCAATTCCTAAGTTAATTTATAAATACCGACGTGAATACGGATGTTTTAAATTATCCAGACAGTTCGTACGAAAAAGCATAAAGTTAGCAACGTGAATACCAACATTTTCTTACGAATGAAAATCCACTTACGAAATCGACGTGAATACGGCCCCTGGTGACCTCAATATTGACCTGAGCCAAAAATTCCCGAAGTTGCTTGCAATATCCTCGGGAGATTTCGAACTTTTCCCGCGTCTTTTAGTTTTTTAGTTTTTAGTTTTCGTGTTAGAGGGGTGTCATTTTCACCCCCCCCCCCCCTTCACCTCCCCCTCCCCCACCTAGGGCGATGTTGTGTCAGAGGCCCAACAGAGCGCGGGTTAACCCTATTTGTAACAGGCTCCTGGCTACCCCTATTTGTAACAGGGGGGGGGGGGGCGGATTCCGCCCCCCCGGAGATCCCGAGATCTACCCGTCTGATTTTCAAAAATGAAACGGTGTTTGGTTCCCCTCAACACGATCTACATTTATAAATAATACAAACAAATCTAAATTTTGGATAGGGGGGCAACAGGGGGGCAAAAACTTCTCATTTTAGTGGTATTTTTGATCCAACATAGCTTTCATGTTTATCGACTGATTTTAACACAACTAATAGGAATCAATAGAGATTGAATTCGAAATTGATATATGACGGTGATGTTTGGAAATTCAAAAATCATAGGCGTGTGCAGGTCACTGAATATGGGGGTGAAGTAAATGCGTAATAAAACATTTTTGTATGGGTTTTTAATAAATGAAATAGTATGGGATTGTGACATTAGACAAAACAGTTATTAATCATATTTTTTGCCATAGGCGGTACCAGGTTAGTCAAAAAGGGAGGTAAAATTGGGAAAAAATATTAACCGCAGACAAGTTGCTACCCAGCACTATAAATATGTTACTGATCGTAGATAGATCCTGTTTGCATGTTGTTCTTCATCATAGGCGTATCCAGGATCCAAACTGGGGCGGCGCAAGACCTTTTGATAAGTATATTATCCGCTATTATGATACTAACTAGCCAACAGTGACTATTTCACTTACAACTTCAATTAACATTGCTTACCCCCTTTTTACCCTACCTGGACTCGCCTATTATCTTATAATCGTTCGTAGAGTACCCTGTGGTGCGTGTTTCATCCGAAAACTGCAGTATGGTTATGTCATTGTACGCCCATGCCTCTTAGTTTCCTTGCAATAATATGACCCCTTTTCTTCCATTCCTGAGCGCGCCTCTGCAAAAAATGACTCTATTCCCTTTTCTGGCCTCATATGTGCATATATCATTATAAGCTAAACGTCTATTGCGCCGTTATCACTGGCATATCGTCATCACCATGCCAGTCACCCCCCTTTTCATGTGCCTGAACACGCCCCTGAAACTCTATATGTAACAAATTATGCAAATATTGGAAGCAGAAGCTATCTTTTACATCTTGATAGCTATAAATGCCCCTTACATCGCTCTATTCGCTTCCCGCCAAACATTGAATACTTCATGGAAACCCCCCCCCCCCCTTTCAAGCCCCTGAAACCGCCTCTGCCATGCAATTTTTATGATATTTCATTACCATCAACTAATTTGCACTTGTTGCAATCACCGTAAATCGATGTAACTCCTTCATACTTGAGGCAGTTAGGAAGAAATCGTGAAGATCGCATTTCCGTATTCTCGCCAAATGTCGCCTCCGAACCCACCCAAAACTGTGCCCTGGAACTGCCTCTGTTCAGGTTAAGAACTCAAACCTTTGACTCCAAATGCGGTATTCAATTCTATGAAAAGTCCCAAAATTTAATGGGCCTGCTCCTAGCCGTTCTGGAGATATCTGCGAAAAACATGAGGGGGGCGGAATCCGCCCCCCCCCCCTGTTACAAATAGGGTTACAGGCTTTTTGCCATCTGCTTTATTATCTGACGTGTCTCACCTCTGCTATTAACGCCATCGCATAATGGCCACCTATTCTCATTGACCCGCGTATTCGGAGACATTTGCAGCATATTGCGTGGTGATTGCCCTCATATATCCCGATAAATGTCACCTGAGTCGCACCGTCACGTGGTCGAATGCTCGCGAGGGCGTTACTGTATGAGTCCAGCCTGCCCCGATCCGCATGGGCACGCACCCAGGCTTCTTCTGGGAACAACCTTCCTACTGGAATGCGGTGTTTTCGAGGAATGTGCGACTCAGATCAGATGAGTGGTTCTGCAGAGAATGTGATACAACCGAGACTCCCATATACATACATCTCTTTTTGGAAATTTTTGGCCTATGAAGCTCCCGTTCTCACATGAAACATGTATCCCACGGTTTTATATAGCATATCAGTAAGTCAATGTCAAGGAACATCGCTTGACTCTGACTGTCCATACTTCCTGCATGCACCTGCCCTGTTATTCGCAGTGAAGTTTGCTTCTTTTCTGGTTTGATAAACTGTGTTTATTAAGAAGTTTAATTGAACTTAATTTTCATGTTTTTCACATACTTCGATTGATTACTTTTGCTAATTGAATTTTCCTTCAAAATTTCACCATCCGTTTCATCAACAGTACAAACCCCTTTAACCCTCCAAAAATTGAAACAATGCACCTCTACATTCATATTATTTGGTATTATTTGGTCGCAAAGTTAACATCGACCATCAGATGTCGGTGGCCACTCGGGTACCATTAATGTCTGCCTGGTCCGATGGTGCGTGTGCAGCGGCTCCTCCTCCGACACGTCATTCCTGTGACCGACCTGCAGACTGCACAGACAGCAGCCGGCCCATTTTGGGACCACCGCACTGACAGCGTCCATCCCGGCGCAGATGAGCCCAATGGCGGATTTATACAGACTATAAATAAGCCGCCCGGCTTTGGTGGCGGCCGCGCGCTCGTCACCAGCGACAGTGTCCAGTCAGTGCTCTCGAGTGTAGCCAGTGGCGGATCCAGGGCGGGGGGCACGGGGGTCATGACCCCCCCCCCCCGCCACTTGAGCCATGGGGGCACCACCGCGTCGGAGCACCACGGGCACCACCAAAATAAAGCAATAAAATCCGCGCCACTACGCGGCGCAAATAATTCCTAATGTTCTTTGAACCAAGGGCATCAATTTTGTCCGCCCCTGTAGCTCAGTGGGAGAACGCTGGACTTCTGACCTATCCCGGTAGTGGCAGCCCGGGTTCGAGTCGCTTCGGCGCTCGCTATTTGCTCCTGACTGGGATGACCTGCGGCTGGTGGCAGCGGTCGCACTCAAGGTCAGGTGACGTCAGTGAGCGGGGCGTGTCCAGGTATCTCGGGCACGTAAAACTTTCGTCTCTAAATTCTGCCGGCCAACAGGAATTGCGCGATCGGGTGGTGAGATCAGAACCTGCACAACAAGCTCGGCTTAGCGCGGGTCCTGACCTCGGAAATCCATCCATACAAAACAGTCGGACTAAATAAAAAAAACAAAAAAAAAAGCACCACCGCGCGCCGGTGAACCAAGGGCACCACCGCTCCGGTGTGCCAGGGGCACCATCGTGACGGTAGGCGGCACTGTGGGGCGAGGGGAGACACCGGGTCACTGTGCCTCCTTGAATTCAGGAGAGAGAACAATGGTCCGGTGCCGCCGTGAAATCACAAGCATTGATCGCTGGAGAAAACAAAAGCGAAATAATGGTAAAGTAAAATTGCTAAATTATAGCAAAACAAAATGCCCCTTCTTGCCTCTCGTCCCTTGGGCTATGAAGGGGAACCAACGTGCCAGAGGCAACAATGTATCGGACTCGAGGGGCCCTGACGGCCCCTTGGGCTGATACATATAGATTATAGAACCTTTCGATTTTTTTTAGGGCCTAGTTATCTAGACAAAACAAAATAAAGCAAAAAAATCCGCGCCGCTACGCGGCACAAATCAATTAGTGTTCTTTTCCAGTGCAAAAGGGTCTAATATAGACTGTACACACTGGCGACCGCAGGGGGGGGGGGGGGGGATATGGGGGGCATGGCCCCACCTTTGGCCTTAAATGGGGGGGGGGGGCAACATGTCCTTTGACACCACCTTTTGCTCCAGACATATTTCCTCGTTTTGGCTGGTTCCAATAGCAAAAATCAGTTCTCCAACCCGCTCAAAACCCCAAATTTTGGCGCCGTTTCGCGGCGCAATAATAGTTAATCGCATGCATAAGATTTACTGCTTGTAAAAAAACGTCTTCCAACCCCCTCCCCCCCCCCCCCCCGGTCACGAATCTCGACTTCGCTCTTGGTGAATTCTTCATCAGCCGTCTGGGGCCGCCCTTGACTGTACAAATCACATATTTTAGCACCATCCGCGGCGCTGTGAAGGATAGAAAGGGTAACACTGATATTGCAAATACATATAGCCAACGTTGTCAATTAAACAAAAATGCTGAAATAGGGGCACCCTCAAAATATAGTGGACCATGTCCGTCGAGTTTTCAGATTGGGTATAGGTAGGGGAACCACTGCAATTGATGCCCCCCCCCCCTCTCCCCCTTGAATATTTTCTGTATCAGCCCCTGAGTGTAGCGAAAATTGTGGACTCAGATTTGTGATTGCTGGGCAGGGCGATGGTCTTGGTGTGTTGGTACAGGAATGTTTTATGCAGGTATTAAGCGTCAGAAGAATGTCATCAGAGTAAACAAAGGTAGGGGTGATGGATATATAATATCCCTTAGTTGAAGTGATGGCGGTGCGTTTTTTCCCTTTCATTTTGTCACTGAACAAAAGAAAGCCATCAATGCTGGTATCGTTGTTAAGAGCGATTATGTTCAAGGTCATGCGGAATAGCAATACAGTCCACTTCCCATTGAAGGTTTTGCAAGCGCTTAATAAGGTGGAGAAAAAAGGCATACGTAGCCCTACGAAGGTGCCTCAGCTGGACAAATAATGTTGCTTACGAATATTGCGCTTGCGATTTACCGACAAAATCCGCAGCGTCTAACACAATGCTGCGGCTTGACTTAATCATCCAAAAATTGTGCAGCAAGATTTCGTGACAGCGGCCAACGCTCGCGCCCTGTCGTCAAGCTCACTCGCCTCCGACATCCGCAACCAGTGTCTGTTCCAGATAGCGTCAAATGGGCCCGTTTCACGACTGGGTCGTCAGCCGGCGGGTCCACCCGGTGCCCTTTGGTGCTGAGGGTCGCGGTGTCGTGCTCACGTCACGATAACGACCAACTGTCCCATCTCGGGTGACAGCGGTGGCGGTTATGTTGGTCGCGTGGCAGAGGCGGAAGCGAAAACGAGGCGAGGGCGGCCTGAGACAGGACAGAGGACTGGGGGCGAAGGAGAACGGAGTGGGGAGGGGCTGAGGCAGGACAGAGGACCGGGGGCGAAGGAGCACGGAGTGGGGAGGGGCTGAGACAGGACAGAGGACCGGGTGCGAAGGAGCGCGGAGTGGGGCGGCTGTAGCTTGTGTGGAGGTTGAGAGGTTTAATTATTTGAGCTAAGAATGAATGCATGTCTGAGAGGGAGAGAAGTCAGAGAACGTTAGTCTAGGGAGGATAACAAGACTTGATCTCCGGAAAGCCTCAGGCATCGGTAATTTAGAGTGTTTTTTTTTTCAGGTGATTTCGGAAACCAACTGGCTCTCATGCTGCCCCCGGTTCTATTACGGATTCTAAGGAAATGTCACTTTTTAGTTAGATCAGTTTCGACCAATTAGTGCCGTTTCAGCCGTGCACATTTTTTACGCCGCACCTCCCCAAACCAGTGTGTTCCAGCGCCGGCCGCCAGATGGCACTATCGGATGCAATCCAGGAAATTCTAGCTATCCTTTTGAATCTTCCTTTTAAAACCAAAATATTTGAAGAAGGAAAAAAAATGCTTCGAAACATTGGAAACCATGGAAGATGCTGGTTTAACACGCGCCCTGGAGGGCCTCTGATAATTACACGCCCTGGAGGGGGGGGGGGGCGGATTTCGCCCCCCTATGATCTCGAAAACCACGCAACGTAGCGACAAGCGGGAAACGACGTTTGATAGCTCGAGACAAGCTCTTTCGAAAGTATTTCGTTAATTTTTTTTCAGGTCAATATTGAGGTCACCAGAGGTCATCAAGGGTCAGATTTTCAAGTTTTCAAGACTTCGGTTCGAACACTCCCAAATATCTTGGGAACTATGATAGTTAGCAGCAAACGGGAAAAAGCAATCGAAAGTCATTGAAAAATGCAATCGACACAGGTGTCCTCAGATTTGAGCTCAGGTCAATAGTTTAGGCTCCAGAGGTCATCGAATGTCAAAAAGGTGATTTTGTTTTCAAAACTGTTTTCCCCAAATAACCTTTTACCTAATAAAGATAAAGCAATAATGTTTACGCCATCGCGTGTTTCTTGTCAAGGCGCCTCGAATCATATTCATGGTGACCGGGTTAGGTCAACTGAGAAATTTGACCTCAGGTCAAGGTCAAGTGGTGACCCAAGTTGGTCATGTTGCATATTGGGCGACGTGTCTCGACGAGACAAACATATTGGTACCATTTTCTCTTCTCTATCTTCATTATGTCGATAGTTATTGATAAAACCGTGTTGGCGGTCACAAAATTGACCTGACCTTAGGTCACCGATATTAGAAATCCGAAATTAATAAATTGTTGGTATCTATGACCTTATGAAGTCCTTCAAGATTGAAACCGATCGGCGTAAAACTGTGGCTGTGGTACTACTGCAAACGTTTTGGAGTTGAGGTCATCACGTGACCTGGTCTGGTGACCTGACCTGAGATGGCCTGATGCCAAGAATTTTACATAATGCGGGAAGTTCATTTCTAGACAGGTATACAAAAAACGGCGGCGCTGCGCGCCGCCGTTTTTGCGCTATCTTCGAAAACCGGAGGGGTGGGCGGATTTCGTCCCCCCTCCAGGGCGCGTGTTAACCATCGCCCGGGTAGGGCAAAATCACTACGTGTTCGGGTAGGAGTATGACCCTTAGCGTTTCCCCCTAGTTGAGCTAGATCTTCGATTCAAAGTCGAGCGTGTTGCTGGTGACGAGAGAAAGCCACTGATACTCGATGTTAAGGTCTTCGGTCATTAGTTGACCTCTGAGGTCATGTCAATGACCCAAAAGTCATCCAAATTGTAAATGCGAATAAATTGAATTTTATCGAGCTAGAATCGTGAATGAGCATATCATAATGCTTAATGGGTGCCAAATTCGTAATCAGCGTCACAACATGTCCTAAAAACTGCCAAATTAAAAAAAAACGTCATTTCAGGTCATCTGAGGTCAGTGACCTCGGTTGACCTGTGGAAGCACATGACCCCAGTGGAACATATAATTATGTAAATTGGATCCCAAATTCGAAATAGCGTCACAAAATGTCCTAGAAACCCTGACGACCTATGACATAGGCCTATGCCCTATGCACCCGGTGCTGGGCCGGCGTGGTGGTGCGGAGGGACATAGATCGACACATCGTATTGTGTGTCGACAGCTACCCCCCCAGAAACCTGCAAACATATTATCAGTGAGGGCGTCCATGTCCCCCGCACCGCCACGCACGATCCAGTACCGGGTGCATTTGGTCGACCGGGACGTCGCCCGCCACCCGAAACGCGCGATATGGGACAGGTAAACCGCACATAACTCGGCTCTCCCCTATCTAGCTTATCTAGATGTTCTTGAAACATTTTATGTACACTTGTAGGATAATGGTTCAAGGTGTTCTGAATATGTATATTAACCTATAAATATTTTTGATGGCCGACAAGAAGTTTAACATCGTCAAATTAATTCCTCTTTTTAAATTATGTATGCGTCAATTAATTGCTCTACTGAGGTGCTATGTGCACCAAAAGTTAGCAAATACATATGGGGTAACATTATAAGAGTGTTCATAGATACTGGAACCATCCAGAATAATCCTAATATCATCATATTCGGCTGAGATACCGGCTACCAAACTTCAGCGTTTTCCTATCGCCAAGATGCAAAAATAGTCAACCCGGCAGCGCAATACTTTGTGCTTAAAGCTGGAGCTTCCGTACAGCTTAAAAGCAGGATCATCCATGGTTTCCAATGTTTTGAAGCATTTTTTCCCAAATATGTTGGTTTTAAAAGTAAGCTTCAAAAGGATAGCCAGCATTTCCTAGATTGCATCCGATAATGCCATCTGGCGGCCGGCGCTGGAACTCACTGGTTTGGGGATGCGCGGCGTAAAAAAGGTGCACGGCTGAAACGGCACTAATTGGTCGAAACTGAGAAAACTAAAAAGTGGTATTTCCTTAGAATCCGTAATGAAACCTAGGCAGCATGAGAGCCAATTTGCTTCTGACATCACCTGCAAAAGAACACTCTAATCGGCATTCACTATGTGAACCAGAGATTCCCCGAATAAACTGTCAACTCTGCACGGGTGCTTGAGCAGAGGTGCATAATCTTACGCACTCGCCCACGCGCGAAGGTGTCAGTTTTCGCCAAAACGATGGGATTTTGTGACAAATTTCAATGCAAAGGTGATCAGATGACAATATAGTTATTCTTCACAACATATTGTGATTAGGTCACTAATCGATGAATATTGATGAAAACTAAGTATTTTTGGTGCCAGGATATATTCAATATCAGCTACGCGAATGGTAAAGGAATTCCCTACGGTGCCAAAACTCGATGCTGAGCGCTGCAAAATCTTACTCACCCGGCAAGTGGGTCTATTCCTTCAACATTGTGACATTCACAAAATTCGTCAACATCGATTGTCACAACGGTGACAATGTGACACCTTCACCACTACGAAATTTCCTTTAAATTTGGCTCTCGTTCACAAGCTGCCAGTTGATTGATGTAAGCAAACAGCGCATGGCCCAGAATACCAGATGCCGAGCAACGTGCGTGGTCCGGAATTAGATGTTATTTGTATAACATGCTTGCTGGAACTGATTGATATATTTGAGGTGCAAGTTAAAGTATTTATTAGGAAGTTTGGTGAACTGGAGTGATAAAGGAATCTTCTCACATCAACATTGAGGAGCAAATTATCAGCAACTTCAGTTGATAAGATCATGAATTTGACTTGGGAACATTGCACATAATTTTGCTAAAATATATTTGTTGTTATTGGAATGCAACTCAGTGATAAGCACAACTGTGTGTATCAGTGACATTCCTTTGAATTATTTGTTCATTTGATGTAGGACTTGCCACTGGATTAAGAGGACATTCCCACCTTCCCAAAAGTTGTAAAATGTACGCCGCTTCTGGTCAAAATATGAAGTAATTGCTGCGGAACACGATTATGACATTTGTTTCTCGCAAACGGTGCTCAATTTCATAAAAAGTTAAGTTTTAATATTTGGGTTGATGACGTCATATTGAACTCTAGATAGCTATACATAAATCCTTTACGCTGCCAAAGTATGGCACAATTAGTTCGAGACAATTCTGGCGCTTTGAATACAAAACAAACCAATTACCAAACCATTTGAAACACGCAAATATCTCAAAGTCTAACCTTAACCCGCGAGTCACTGGGGGGGCTTTTTTAGCCCCCCCCCCCCCTAGCAATATTAGGAATATCTCAACAACTAATGCAGATATCGACGCCAAACTTTCAGTACCTTTCCGGGTATCATTTTTACACCTTTTGAGAAAAACAATGAAACAATTTCGTCAGAATTTTTTTTCGAGATATAGTGAATTTAGTGACGTCACTAAACACGATTTTGACACCAAAATCAGCTAAACTTTTCCAGGCCGTACAAATGCTGCATTTGAAGAAAAATGCAATAAAAACGATACAAGGCATACAATTGCAAGGGCTACAAACCAGCTATCTCGAAATTGCGAAAATGTTGGTTTTTTATTTTAAAAAAATTGAAAAAATGCCCACAAAATCAAATTTTTCAAAGATTTTCAAAAACGGAATATATGTCAGATAATGACATATGGGCAACTACCATATCAAATTTCAAAATGATATCTTTTTTGACTGACATGGCATATAAAGTATGGGTAAATCATGACGTCATATTTTAAAATTGCGTTTTTTAGCTTTATTGGCCATATACAGACAAATAAATGCCAGCACTGTATGTTTTAGACAAAACTGATATAGAAACATGTTTTTTATTTCGATTTATCGATTTCAAATTTTGACCTTCAGTGACCTGGACTTGACCTGAACTTGACACTAACTTCACGTAAATGAAGTCAGGTGGTAAACTGACTATCACTATCGAATTATACGCGTAAAAGCATCCATAAAACATGTGCTGCATGACTTCCGTAGATATTTTGTGTGTAGTGACCTTTTGTGACCTCACCTTGATCATTTCCAACAATCTCACTTTAGCTCGTGTGGGATATGTATCATACCTTTGACAGCGCTTTGTGTGATTATAGGCGCAATCGAAGGCCATGGATGGCAAGTATTGTCCATAAACTCAAATCCCTCGATTTTGACGTTTGACTTGACCGTGACCTGACATGTGACCTTAATTTGATTTTGTTTATAAAGTTTTCGTTATGTTTATCTCATTGAGCGCTTTCGAATGCCGCCTTGCGCGTCCCGCTGCGATTATTGGTTCTGAAGATATGCCAGGGGGTGCTACCCCCCCCCCCCCCCCCCCCCAGTGAGTCGTGTTACAGAATATACCCCAGTGACTGCCGGGTTAAAACAAGTCGACTACCATCACCATTTGGTAAAGACAGGTGACGTCATCGGCTTTAGACCCCTATTCAAATACACGTGGGGTTTATTCGTTACAATTGTCAAGACCAAGCTCAAATTTCTTTTTGATTAGGCCTATGTGGTTGTTTTAACTGCAACCCTACTTAATTTCAATGCAAATCCAACAACATGGCTATCTCAACTCAAAGCTAATGTTAAGGTGGGAGTGTCCCTTTAAACCATCCTTTTCGGGGACAGCACCAAACTAAACTTGCATCTTCCTGCGCACTGTTCATGAACTGTTGACACACATTTAAAATGACACATTTCTGAGTTCATGAAGAAAAAAAATGGCACAGTATTGGATGAAAATGCTTGTTCCCGCACAGCTCAAGCTGGGAAATTGCTGAGAATGGTAATTATATTTAAATGATATCTGCTGTGACCTTGTGTGATCATGTGTGACCTTGACACGTGACCTGCCTTGACCTGGAGCATTGGCTTCTTATAATACGTTACAACATAGGCAATATGGGTATCGTTTGAAAGCTCAGCAGCTAACCAATGCATCCGTGAAGTTTTCAAGCATGTGCCCTGTCCTGCCCTGCCCTGCCCTGCCCTGCCCTGCACTGCCCTGCCCGGCCCTGTCCTGCCCTTCCCTGCCCTGCCCTGCCCTGCCCTGCCCTTCCCTGCCCTGCTCTGCCCTGCCCTGCCCTGCCCTGTCCTGCCCTGCCCTGCCCTGCCCTGCCCTGCCCGGCCCTGTCCTGCCCTTCCCTGCCCTGCCCTGCCCTGCCCTGCCCTGCCCTGCCCTGCCCTGCCCTGCCCTGCCCTGCCCTGCCCTGCCCTGCCCTGCCCTGCCCTGCCCTGTCCTGCCCTGCCCTTCCCTTCCCTGCCCTTCCCTGCCCTGTCCTGCCCTGCCCTGTCCTGCCCTGTCCTGCCCTGCCCTGTCCTGCCCTGCCCTGCTGTCGTTGGCAGTTTCGTTTTTTTTTATACGTGCTTTTAGGTCTGAACCATTTGTAAAACTTTCAGGAACGTCTCGTCCGCCCATGTCGGGACCCGCTCAGTTCCTGCTGCCCTGGCGGCTCCCGATGCCCATGACATGCTCAGGACGTCCGTCTCGGTCGCTCCCGCCGCCGGTGGCTGACCGCTCCTGGCGGCTCCCGATGCCCATGACATGCTCAGGACGTCCGTCTCGGTCGCTCCCGCCGCCGGTGGCTGACCGCTCCTGGCGGCTCCCGATGCCCATGACATGCTCAGGACGTCCGTCTCGGTCGCTCCCGCCGCCGGTGGCTGACCGCTCCTGGCGGCTCCCGATGCCCATGACATGCTCAGGACGTCCGTCTCGGTCGCTCCCGCCGCCGGTGGCTGACCGCTCCTGGCGGCTCCCGATGCCCATGACATGCTCAGGACGTCCGTCTCGGTCGCTCCCGCCGCCGGTGGCTGACCGCTCCTGGCGGCTCCCGATGCCCATGACATGCTCAGGACGTCCGTCTCGGTCGCTCCCGCCGCCGGTGGCTGACCGCTCCTGGCGGCTCCCGATGCCCATGACATGCTCAGGACGTCCGTCTCGGTCGCTCCCGCCGCCGGTGGCTGACCGCTCCTGGCGGCTCCCGATGCCCATGACATGCTCAGGACGTCCGTCTCGGTCGCTCCCGCCGCCGGTGGCTGACCGCTCCTGGCGGCTCCCGATGCCCATGACATGCTCAGGACGTCCGTCTCGGTCGCTCCCGCCGCCGGTAACTGACCGCTCCCGCCGCCGGTAACTGACCGCTTCTGCCGACGGTAACTGACCGCTCCTGCCGCCGGTAACTGACCGCTCCTGCCGCCGGTAACTGACCGCTCCTGCCGCCGGTAACTGACCGCTTCTGCCGCCGGTAACTGACCGCGCCTGCCGCCGGTAACTGACCGCGCCTGCCGCCGGTAACTGACCGCTTCTGCCGCCGGTGACCTGCCGCGCCTGCCGCCGGTGACCTGCCGCGCCTGCCACCGGTAACTGACCGCGCCTGCCGCCGGTAACTGACCGCTTCCGCCGCCGGTAACTGACCGCTTCTGCCGCCGGTAACTGACCGCTCCCGCCACCGGTAACTGACCGCTCCCGCCACCGGTAACTGACCGCTCCCGCCGCCGGTAACTGACCGCTCCCGCCGCCGGTAACTGACCGCTTCTGCCGCCGGTAACTGACCGCTCCTGCCGCCGGTAACTGACCGCTCCTGCCGCCGGTAACTGACTGCTTCTGCCGCCGGTAACTGACCGCTTCTGCCGCCGGTAACTGACCGCTTCTGCCGCCGGTAACTGGCCGCTTCTGCCGACGGTGACCTGACCGCTTCTGCCGACGGTGACCTGACCGCGCCTGCCGCCGGCGACCTGAACGCTCATGCCGCCGGTGACCTGACCGCTCCCGCTGCGGTTCCTGCCGCCGTCGAGAGCCGGCTGGAGCCTGGACACTTCGCTTCCGCGGACATTCCTATAGTGTTTGAGAACGTCGATTAGTTGGTGCAGCATTTAGCCGCTCCGTCAGTATCCACCTCCAGCTCCTCTCAGCAGTTGAATGCAGCAGCAGCAGCGCGGCAAGCAGCGTCAAAAACGACGAGCGAGCGAGTCGCCATCTGTGGAGGAGCGCATCATGGGGGAGATGGCTCACAACCGCGCCTCTTCGAAGTCAGTGAACGCGACGTTTTCAAGCTTCGTGCTTGCCCAGCTGGACAGCCGTGACGCGCAGGCCGCAAAGCGTTCAGAGTGGTATAGTTCAGAGTGTTGTGCTTACACAGATGATCCAGTGGTATAAATACACCAACATTGTTCCACTTGCTCATTTCAAAATGTGCCTTTCTCCATAAAACAACCTGACTATGAACTGATTACCATTTATTTAGGTTCAAGCTAAGCAAAGCTACAGCAGATACGTGTCAAGAAAGGTGAACATTTCAACTTTATTGAAATGTCATGGCGGACCCAGATTCACCAGATCAGACCAGATTGCTTCGCATACCTCTGGGATGATCTTGCGAATCGTCGCGTACCCGATGCGGTAGGATTCGGCCACATACTTCATCGAGCCGCCCGCAGTCAGGAACCTCAGTGTCACCGCCAGATGCTGGCCAGGGGAGATGGGATCCCACATGGTGGTGGCTTCCTTCTTGATCTTGTCAGAGACAAGGGCCAGCAGCTCGCCGAAATCTTCAACACTCATCTGGAAATACCGCTGGTGTGCGGCTGAGTCGGTGTCCCGCATCTCGTGGACCAGCGTGTGATACTCGCCCGTTTAGGTCCACTACCAAGGGTTTTCGAGTTTATCGCGTTGGAACGGTTTGAATTTTCCCTTTATATAGGATATTTGTATATATATATATATATATATATATATATATATATATATATATATATATATATATATATATATATATATATATAGATAGATAGATAGATAGATAGATAGATAGATAGATAGATAGATAGATAGATAGATAGATAGATAGATAGACAGACAGACAGACAGACAGATAGATAGATAGATAGATAGATAGATAGATAGATAGATAGATAGATAGATAGATAGATAGATAGATAGATAGATAGATAGATAGATAGATAGATAGATAGATAGATAGATAGATAGATAGATAGATAGATAGATAGATAGATAGATAGATAGATAGATAGATAGATAGATAGATAGATAGATAGATAGATAGATAGATAGATAGATAGATAGATAGATAGATAGATAGATAGATAGATAGATAGATAGATAGATAGATAGATAGATAGATAGATAGATAGATAGATAGATAGATAGATAGATAGATAGATAGATAGATAGATAGATAGATAGATAGATAGATAGATAGATAGATAGATAGATAGATAGATAGATAGATAGATAGATAGATAGATAGATAGATAGATAGATAGATAGATAGATAGATAGATAGATAGATAGATAGATAGATAGATAGATAGATAGATAGATAGATATATAGATAGATAGATAGATAGATAGATAGATAGATAGATATATCTATCACTTGTTAGTTGTTTACATCGCAACAAATCAAATGTCATCACTGCGCCATAACATGTTACATTTAGAAGGCTACAAAATGACCAGAAGAAATGCCATCGTTTAACTTTGTCGACGCGTGCGTCTGTGTTTGCCTGGGCGCTGAAATTAATGCATGCGTATGCGTTTTCGACGCGGACGCATGCGTATGCGTCAGAACGCGGCCGGTGTGAATCCCCCTTTAGTCAACAATATTACAAAACCCAAAGTCAAGGTACTATGTTTTGATACGGAATCACATGAAGTTGAGCAGCTAACATAAACTTACTCAGATATAATTTTGTATCCAGTTGGCTGGTTCGTTTGGTGCAAGAAAAAATACCCAACTGGGTAGATTTACAAGGTGGGTAGATTTTTTTCAACCGGGGTAGATTTTTTTTGGTGCAAGAGGCTCAGATGATAAGGACCTACAATTATTTTATCTCGATTTGTTTTACATCGGTGACCTAAGGTCAGGTCGATTTCATGACCTGACCATTGCATTGGGGAAAATGAAAACACGTATCAATACATAGGAAATGGCTAAATTTGACCAGTTTTCACCAGATAAAAAATGACTGCTGTGCCAAATGTAAAGCCCTATGTCCAATTTATGGTCTTTGACCTCTACGGAGTCCTAACTCAGGTGACCCCCAGGTCACGTATGTTTTTTTTCTCTGCAATAATTCTTTACTAAATCAAGACAGAGCAATGAAATTGTCACCATTGTATTTTGCTTGTTGAGACAAATCAAATGATGTAAGAGTTGACATTTACCTGCCCTTGACCTGACCTCAGGTTAGGTCAATTTTTGGATGTGACCCAACTAGGTCACTTAACATTTTATTCAATGCGCCTCTACGAGACAAACACAATGATGAAATATGTTTTACTCTATCATGCTTTTGTCAAAAGTTATTCCTTAAAAAAACTATTCTGCGATTTTTAGAATGTTTCAAATTCCACTGACCTAGCTATTGACCTTCGGTCATTTTTTTTATTAGATCTGTCACATGTCCCTGTCTATGCAGTTCTGTCCTTGTCCTACCCTTATTGATATATAGACGGTTTTGTTAAGGACACCCATACATAGCCGAAATGTGACATTTGATGATCTCTGGTGACCTCAATATTGACTTGACCTAAAAAATGGCCGTTATACTTTCGATAGAACTTGTTTCGAGTTATACAATGCCGTTTACCGCCTATCGCTACGCCGTGTGGTTTTATAGATATGTGGGGGGGGGACTCCCCCCCCCCTCCACGGCAGTTTGTGTTTGGCGTGTACGGGTTGAAATTAATGTAAATTATTTGTTAATTAAAATATTACGCGTCTGTCCTCCCCTGCCTCTGTCCTACCCTGCCCCACCATCTGTATTGCCTTGCCCTGCCTTGCCCTGCCTTGTCCTGCCTTGCCCTGCCTTGCCCTGCCTTGCCCTGCCTTGCCCTGCCTTGCCCTGTCTTGCCCTGCCTTGCCCTGCCCTGCCCTGCCCTGCCCTGCCCTGCCCTGCCTTGCCCTGCCTTGCCCTGCCTTGCCCTGCCTTGCCCTGCCTCTGTCCCGCCTCTGTCCCGCCCCGCCCTGCTTGACCCTGCTCTGCCCGGTGCCGCCGCCGTGTCTTGCCCCGCCCCGTGGCACCGGTACAGCTGTTGCATTGGCGTGCTCTCAGTTGGATAAGTCAAGTTAGATTACCCGATACAGAGCGAGTTTCGTTCAAATTGGCGAATATTATGGTCATGACTAGATAGTATAGTTTAAATAGCAATATAGGCTAACGTGACTAAAATTTGCATTGGTCAACGAAGGGCGACGAAGGATTCCATATGTTCGCAGCGATCGGAATTCACAAATTTGGCAAAACAGCACCAGTACAATTTTGACGGTGGCCTCAATTTTAGGGGTGGCAATGCCACTCCAGTGTCACGGCAAGGGGTGGCAGCCACCCCTGCCCCTATGGTGGCACCGCCATTGGTTGCAGGATCCCATTTTGATGTCGCGTATATTGTGACATGTTGTGCTGAGTTTTACAATGTTGGCTGTAGATATACAAATAAAGCAATGCAGTACAACAACGTATGCGAGTAGTAACGGTAAATTCCTATTTAACAACATTTAAAGGGAATAGTCCACCTTGGATCTGGTATAAACCAATCGGATATAAACCAGCCATCTGATATGAAGTACTCCACCTTGGTCTGGTATAAACCAGCCATCTGGTATAAACAATGGCGGGTCGTTCGTAAATCTGCTTTAGAGCCGATGAGGTAGAGTTTTGGGATAAACGAACCACGTTACGCGTCAAGCGCAGACATCGGCGCGGACATCCATCAGTGTTTGCCGTAGTATAAGGAATATTGCCGCTACAAATTCAAAAAAGTAATTATAGCTCATTATATTTACATTAATTCTGCAAATGTTCAGCTCAATTACAATCATTTTTCTGACAAATTCGGTTTGGGATTTGGACCTCTAAATAATGACAGTTATTGATATATCCACAAATTTGTAAGTGTTTGGGTCAATATCAGGGAAATGGGTAATTCATCTGAAAAGTCGTGGTAACACATTAGCCGTTTTCACGAAGGATTTTGCGTTTGGGGAGATTGCCCGTTTGGGGCGTATGGGGCGATTGGGGTAATTGGGGCGTTTGGGGTAAATGGGTACATAGCTTGGAAGAACACGGCTTTTTCCGGTGATTTCTTGTATCAATCACAATTTTATGAATTAATGTATAAGTATATGCTCTTACAATGCAATATTTACCGTTAGTCTGCTTTGAATATTCACATTCATGAGCAAATCTGGCAATTTTGGGTTGTGTTAGTTCCTTCTACAAAACATACTGAAAACGCACCAAAAGAGGCTAAAAAGTATACTAGATAATCAGCTTTGATTAAATAAAATACGCAATCGACAGTAAGTTAGGGCAAAACTGAAGATATTAATGGAAAAGAAATATAACAATATGATGAAAACGCAATCAAATGGCAAAAGCATAGACAGACCTTAATTCATCGTCGCTCCGTCCCGCTGAGATCGTCCAATTTAGAGCGGTAACTTCGTTGGTTTCCGAAAACCGGAGCAAACCATACGCATTTCGAATCACACCAAATGTTTTTGATTTGATTAATTTATTAATTGATGAATCTCACACAAAAAAACTGAAAAGACCTCAGAAAAGGCAAAAGAGAAAATGCCGCTGAAAATGTCGCCATGAAACATGCAGGCTTTCTGCAGCCAGTGGTACTGACAACTAAAAAATGGCTGCTCTAGATCGAACGGATGCCATTGCTAGGCGCTGACCACGGCTTTGCGCATGCGCAACGTGACGTCAGGAGACCGGCCGGCTGGTCGCCATGGTGACTAGCCGGCCGGTGCCGGAGCCACGTGTGCAACGTGACGTCAGGCGACCGGCCGTCCTGTCGCCATGGGGACTGGGCGGCGGCGCCTGCGCAGAGCCAGCGCAGAGCCGGAGCCAGCATTTCCGTCATCTTACAACAAATGATCAAAACATAATCGCTAATTATCATTAATCCTTGCTTTCAAAGGTGAATATGACTGAAAATATGAATGGACTAATTCATCTAGTTTTCATTGAAATAAACTATTATTCCTGAAAACCATGTCGTTGCAAAATATGACCATTTCCCGAACCAGCCAATTCCGGGATTCGAGCAAGATGGCGTCACACAAACACCCCAGCCGTCTGGCAACACCAGAGCTAGTTTAACCCTCGCCCGGGTAGGGCAAAATCACTACGTGTTCGGGTGGGGGGGGGGGGGGGTACGATCCCCCTAGCGTTTCGCCCCTAATTGAGCTAGAGCTTCGATTAAAATACGAGCGTGTTGCTGGTGACTAGAGAAAGCCGCTGATACCAAATTTTAAGGTCTTGGGTCATTAGGTGACCTCTTAGGTCATGTCAATGACCCAAAAGTGAAAAAATGAAAATGCGTATAAATTTATTTGTATCGAGCTAGAATCGTGAATGAGCATACCATAATGCTTAATAGGTGCCAAATTCGTAATCAGCGTCACAAAATGTCCTTAAAACTGCCAAATAAAAAAAGTAATGTCAGGTCATCTGAGGTCCATGACCTCGGTTGACCTGTGGATGTGCATGACCCCAGTGGAACATATAATTATCTAAAATATATCCCAAATTTGAAATCAGCGTCACAAATTGTCCTAGAAACCGTCAGAAGCCCAAAAAAGTAATCTGAGGTCATCGGAGGTCAATGACTTCAGTTGACCTCTGAAAAGGTCAATCGAGGTCACAATCTCAGTGGAAACCACAACTGTCACCTGGAAACACCTTTGCATATGCTTCTGAACAACAAACACTCGGAAACTGCACAAGTTGCAAGCATCGATCTGCGGGACGCCAGTTGCGCCTGACATGACCTTGAGAAACAGGTTATGGTCACGGGGCATGTGGGTTAGAAATTCAAATTTTTCAGATTATGTGTCACATTTTTCAAAAGTAGGGTACTGAAAGTTTCATGGCAATCGGTTAGAAACTACGCGAGTTATTCCAGAGGGGGGAGGGTGGCATCCACCCCCCTCCCTACCCGGGCGAGGGTTAAGATGAAATTGTTAATTTTAAGTAAACTATGGTGTTATTAAAATGGAATTTCCAGAAAAAATGCATTAATTCATAAAGTTGCGATTGATACCAAAAATCACCTGGAAAAGCCGTATTCTTACGAGCCCATTTACCCCCAAACGCCCCAATCGCCCCAATCGCCCCAATCGCCCCAATCGCCCCAAACGCAAAATCCTTCGTGAAAACGGCTATTATCCGTTTTCACGAAGAATTTTGTGTTTGGGGCGATTGGGGCGTTTGGGGCGTTTGGGATAAAAGGGTATATAGCTTGTAAGAACACGGCATTTCCGGTGATTTCTTGTATCAAACACAATTTTATGAATTCATGTATAAGTATATGCTCTTACAATGCAATATTTACCGTTAGTTTGGTTTCAGGTTGAAAACACTATTTTTTTTAGCTATTGCGAACATTCATCAGGGGGGGCGTTAACCCCCCCCCCCCCCCCCCTCCAGTCAATGGCGGATTAACCCTCGCCCTACGGGGGGCTGACAGGCCCCCCATGAGGTTTTTCTTGAATAACTTTTTACACATGCGGCGCATCGTTCTGAAATGTTTGGTAGCTGAGTTTACAACAATTATACGTAAGCTGCAAAAATTTAATTGAAATTAGTTGGGTAGTTTGGGAACTAATCATGTTTTGATGACGTCATGTTGGTGGAAAAACGATAAATATTTGACAAATGGTAGAAAACCCAGTTTTAAAGGAAATTGCAAACGCAATTTACCAAAGATACAAAATGGCATTTTATTTAAAATGGCAATGTCGGATTTGCAAAATTTTGGGTTTTTGACCCCTAAAATAAAAAATAAACAATTAAATCCCCACAAATCAACATTTTCAAAGATGTTAGAAAAACCGGAATATAAGTGAGAGAACTGAGCATGGGCAATACCCATACGAAATGCTAAAGCAATATTTTCATTTTTGACTGAGTGATTGCTCCCTAAGTGTAAGAAACTGATGACGTCATTTTTTTAATAACTTTTTTGACTTTTTTTTTGGCAAGATACGAACAAATAATTACCTGTTATGTATTTCTGAGCCAGAACTGGTCTAGGAACATGCCTTTTTTACATTTTTTTATTTATAATGTGGAGGTTTTTTGAAGAGCAAAATCGCTGTTTTGGACGTGGTAAATCCGAGGTCAGTCACTTGACCTGGAAGGTCACCCGTTAACCTGAAACCTAAAAATCGCATACTGTTAGATTTCTCTCATGACAGGAAACATGCTGGTTCTTACCGCATTGCTCTAAGTTGCTTGGTTTGGAAGTTATAAGGGGGGACCTGTCAGACCCCCGTAGGGCGAAGGTGAAACAAGCTCCCGTAGGGCGAGGGTTAATGGACCACGACGTTTAGCTAAAAGACACTTTTGTCTATGGTTGGGGCGATAGTCCTCGAACCAGTTGGGTCCACCCCGTGAAGGGCTAGCTTTTCGAGAAGCTTTTCGCGATTTATCACATCAATGTTTGAATTGCAATTGCATTTTGACAAATATAATAGTACTAGCAGTGCAATTTCACCCCTGTCCATAGCTCGCAACAAGATGGCAGTCACGGTGACCAGTGCTGTTTCAGTCGATTGTTGTCTGCGGAATCCGTGTTGTGATTCTGAGAAGAGGTGGCGGGTCTCGGAGAAGAAAAAAAACTATACAGCTGCTCATGAACAACCCGTTCGGCTATCTTTCCAATGCCCGGTACTATCGATATCGGTCTAAAGTTAGCCGGCTCAGATAACGATCCTGTCGTTTGTAGATGGGTTTAACAAGATACATTTTACATGAGTCGGGAACTATACCGGTGTTGAGACTCGTGTTCACTATGACAAGAATGACGTGGCGGAGTACAGAAAAGCACCTCTTGACGACTATCAAAGACAGCCCGTCATCGCCGCATGAGTTTAAGTTGCTCATACTCAGCACAACAGCATACAGGCTTTCGGGAGACACTGGCTGTACTCTAAACTGGTCAGAACATACACGGGGTAGAAGTGACGGCAGGTCCGGGGACGGTGTCCCTGCTCTGGCTGTCAAGTGACGGCAGGTCCGGGGACGTTGTCCCTGCTCTGGCTGTCAAGTGACGGCAGGTCCGGGGACGGTGTCCCTGCTCTGGCTGTCAAGTGACGGCAGGTCCGGGGACGTTGTCCCTGCTCTGGCTGTCAAGTGACGGCAGGTCCGGGGACGGTGTCCCTGCTCTGGCTGTCAAGTGACGGCAGGTCCGGGGACGTTGTCCCTGCTCTGGCTGTCAAGTGACGGCAGGTCCGGGGACGTTGTCCCTGCTCTGGCTGTCAAGTGACGGCAGGTCCGGGGACGGTGTCCCTGCTCTGGCTGTCAAGTGACGGCAGGTCCGGGGACGTTGTCCCTGCTCTGGCTGTCAAGTGACGGCAGGTCCGGGGACGTTGTCCCTGCTCTGGCTGTCAAGTGACGGCAGGTCCGGGGACGTTGTCCCTGCTCTGGCTGTCAAGTGACGGCAGGTCCGGGGACGGTGTCCCTGCTCTGGCTGTCAAGTGACGGCAGGTCCGGGGACGGTGTCCCTGCTCTGGCTGTCAAGTGACGGCAGGTCCGGGGACGTTGTCCCACTCTGGCTGTCGTCACAGAGGCAGCTGTCTGACTACCGATCTGCGCGAAGTACTCGGTCATGGCATCAGGGTCGGTGACTGGAGTCGTGTTTGGGCTGTCCTTGCCTGCGATGATCGGCCGCAAGCATTTGTACATGCTGTTTGGTCCAGCCTCACTGATTCTGCGGCGGATATCTTCGCGGCTGTCGCGATGGATGGCAAATCGTGTTTGTCTCTTCAGCCTTGTGTAGCACCGCCGCTCGCCCATAGCCAAGACAGCACGACGCTGGGACATGAGCTGCTTTGTTGCATCAGTGGTTGGTGGTGACGAGGGGTTTTGCAGTTGCAGTGTCCGACTGGAGTAATGTCGTCTAAAACGGCGAGAACGTGGCTTATGAGGTAGTCAGTCTGCTCACCAGGGTGGTTGCTGCGGAAAACCGGTCTCCAGTCGATCTCGGCCAGTCTCAGCTGTATGACTGCATAGTAGACCACGTCCTCATTTGGCGAATTCAGATTTCAGATCTGGCGGAGTGATTTTTTTAAAATGTATTGGTAGGTTCCTAGCATGATACAAAAATAATTTGCAAAAAAAATGAAAATTTATCCTACTGGGTGTTGTGATTTGTAAACCATTGCAAACTCCGTTTCGGCGTTGAAGTCTCCCGTTGTAAACGTGTTGGTGTTGTCGTCCGGTAAAACACTTCTAGATATTGTTATTGTTCTTCGTCATTTTAC
>JAXIVJ010017009.1:10000-27282 GCA_036785665.1 Chirona hameri | reverse complement strand
GGGGCCCTCTGCAGATCGGTAGGGCCCTTTAAAAGCTGGTAAATGGCCCTATCCACACTGGCTGGGACCCCTTTTACGTATGTACATATACATGCCTTTAACAGACAAGCAAGTGTTGATATTTATTCGTGTTACGATTTTTGTATCGGTTCGTGGGCGTTCTTTTATGCGACGTAAGGCGTTTCGCGGGCGCCTGACACCATCAAAAACACTGGGGCCTTCGGCCCCAGAGGGCCCTCGCTCGGTCGTCAGAGGGGCCCCCTGGCCTCCAGGGGGGCCATGGCCCCTTGCCCCCCCCCCCTTGCCTACGCCCTTGCTGTGCGCACTCGTATTCTTCTTACTCATCCTCTTCCCCATATATCAGCCTGTAGGCCATTATTAATTTAATTATTGAATGTTTAATACATTGAAACATGCAATACAGATCTGGGCAGAGCTGGCCCGCATCAGGGGACACGATTCAACCGCGAACGGCGAGCTGCCAAAGGCACGGGAAAACATCAGCAGCATCCTGAAGAACGTCCGGTTCTGCAACACCGATGATGCGTATGTGCATACGTGTACGTGTGTACGTACGTACATACATTATTTTTCCGTGTTTATGCAATATTTTGATCTATGGTGGTTAATACTGTTCGATGATGTAGAACCTGATGTACCTAGAACCTGAACCAGCAGAACCTGAACCAGCAGAACCTGAACCAGCAGAACCTGAACCAGCAGAACCTGAACCAGCGGAACCTGAACCAGCAGAACCTGAACCAGCAGAACCTGAACCAGCAGAACCTGAACCAGCAGAACCTGAACCAGCGGAACCTGAACCAGCAGAACCTGAACCAGCAGAACCTGAACCAGCAGAACCTGAACCAGCAGAACCTGAACCTGCAGAACCTGAACCAGCAGAACCTGAACCAGCAGAACCTGAACCAGCAGAACCTGAACCAGCAAAACCTGAACCAGCAGAACCTGAACCAGCAGAACCTGAACCAGCGGAATCTGAACCAGCAGAACCTGATGTACCTAGAACCTGAACCAGCAGAACCTGAACCAGCAGAACCTGAACCAGCAGAACCTGAACCAACAGAACCTGAACCAGTAGAACCTGAACCAGCAGAACCTGATGTACCTAGAATCTGAACCAGCAGAACCTGAACCAGCAGAACCTGAACCAGCAGAACCTGAACCAGCAGAACCTGAACCAGCAGAACCTGAACCAGCAGAACCTGAACCAGCAGAACCTGAACCAGCAGAACCTGAACCAGCAGAACCTGAACCAGCAGAACCTGAACCAGCGGAACCTGGACCAGCAGAACCTGAACCAGCAGAACCTGAACCAGCAGAACCTGAACCAGCGGAACCTGAACCAGCGGAACCTGAACCAGCGGAACCTGAACCAGCGGAACCTGATGTACTGGGGACCGCTCTATGATTTCAAGTTTTTGTTTACAAAATTGTAGTGGATGCGCTTCAACGAATTTTGTTATGGGTAGTATTTAAACAATAAGTGCAAAAAAACGGCAACTATTTTCCTGTTGTTTTGTTGATTTTGAAGGGCCTACACCTACACCTTCGGTGGTGTGGCGTGATTGCACAATGCACAGTGTTGCTGTGTCTAACCTTTTCTATCTTGCTATTTCAGAAGCGGCTCTGGAGCACCTTCTTCTAGAGGTGCGGGAAGAAGGTTGCGTGTTCGGGCTGCCGCAGCAGAACGGGCCGCCTTGCATCGCAGATAACGCCTTGTGGGTGGAGGGGAGTGTCGTGACCCCGTTTCACACGTTCGCAAACACAGTAGACCGGTTCCTTACATGGGGAGCCGCATTCACGACCTTCGCACAGAAAACGACGACACGAGCGGTAGAAAACGCAGCGTACCTCGCGACGGTCCTCGTGCTACAAACGGACGTAGTCAAGCCTCCAAAAGGTTTTGAGAAGATCGCCAAGTACATTCAGTAAGTTCAGCGGGAAGCGCCAAGCTGGCGCTTGCCATGTCCGTCAACGCGACGTGTGAAGCATATAACGCCCCGAATCTCCCATTCTCCGTCATGTGACCGACCGGTTGTACTGTGCGACATGTGAAGCACCCGTCCCGTTACTATACGTGATATCAGATTCGCCGTGATGTGGCCGGTTGGCTAAAACGTCACTGTGCGATGTTTGTGCGACGCGTGAAGCATTCGTCCCGTTACTATACGTGATATATTCGCCGTGATGTGGCCGGTTGGCTAAGACGTCACTGTGCCATGTTTGTGCGACATGTGAAGCACTCGTCCCGTTAATATACGTGATATATTCGCCGTGATGTGGCCGGTTGGCTAAAACGTCACTGTGCGGTGTTTATGCGACGTGTGAAGCACTCGTCCCGTTACTATACGTGATATATTCGCCGTGATGTGGCCGGTTGGCTAAAACGTCACTGTGCGATGTTTGTGCGACGTGTGAAGCACTCGTCCCGTTACTATACGTGATATATTCGCCGTGATGTGGCCGGTTGGCTAAGACGTCACTGTGCCATGTTTGTGCGACGTGTGAAGCACTCGTCCCGTCACGCTGTGCGTCATTTCCCCATTTCCGATGGCCGATTGTGTTTTGCGTTTGGCGAGCCGCAATAAATGCTCATTTGACTTAATTGTGTGCCGCTACGTAGTGCACGGTTTCGGCTACACCTGCCTCGTGGAAGGATCCGGAACACTCGCCACGAGGGTACACGCAGTACGGGTGTTAAAAGGATTCATGACTGACGTATTTTAGATAAAGTGTAACACTCTGAGGGATGGTTTTTCCGAAGTGTCACCCGGGACATAGGTGCAACCATAAATGTTGATAGTGATAGGGGTGTTAATCAACACCTTGTGGGGGTGTAAGTCAACACCTACCCATATGCCCACAAATGGAATCGGATCATCGACATCACTTTTGCGGGTTTACACCCTGGATAGGTGTAAAAAGTTCTCAGTGTGGCGTCCCGTTGTATCGATGCTTGTAACTTGTGCACTTTCCGAGTGTGTATTGTTTGGAGTATATCCACAAGTATTAACAGGTGACATGTATGGTTTCCACTGAGATCGTGACCTTCGATGACCAGAGATGATGACCTCTTGCAGTTTTTATGACATTTTGTGACGCTGATTTCAAATTTAGCACCCATTTTGCATAATGTTATGTTCATTCACGATTCTAGCTCGATTAAAATTAAATATACGATAGATACAATACAAAATACAGGCACGAATTGGATGACATCCGGGTCATTCAAATGGCTCCGGAGGTACCCTAATTACCCAGGACCTTAAAATCGTGTATCCACGGCTTTCTCTCATCACAAGCAACACACTCGTTTTTTAAATCGAAGCTCTAGCTCAATTAGGGGCCAAACGCCAGGGGGTCGTACGTCGTACCCCCCCTCCCCCACCGCGGTCACGTATATAGATATCGGACCCTGCACGGGCGAGGGTTAAGCCTCCAAGGACAAAGACGTCGGTGCTGTGCCGAAAATCTCCCAAACGTCCGCCGAGAAGCTCGAGGGGAGGGAGATATTAAAAATATAGCTAGCCGGGCGAGTTCGCGTGACCAACGGCCGGCCCAACGCCGGACCCCTCTCTATTGCCTGGTCACCAGGCGCGCAGCCAGGGGGGGGGGGGGCAAGGGGGTAATTGCCCCCCCCTCCCTTACGGGTCACAGGGGTCCCGCCGAGATTGGCCCAGATACCATTTGCATTAGCTAAATGGCTTTCAAAAAGTCACAGAGGAGTCCTCAAACCAGGAAAGGGTCACTCTGGTGCATGTCAAGGGCCCTCAGAGACACCGAAAGGCTTTCGAAGCCAGCCCAAGGGGCCTCTTGGGCATGTCCAGGGGCCCATTGAGCTCACCGATGGGCCCAAAAACTGTCCAGGGGCCTCTCGAGCATGTCCAGGGGCCCCATTGAGCCCACGTAAGGGCGCACAAACATGCCCAGGAACTTTTAGAGCATTCCCCTGGGGCCCATTGAGCCCACTCAGGGACCCCCAAAACCGGCCCAGGGGCCTCTAGAGCATGTCCACTTGTCCAGGGGCCAATTGAGGCCACCTACGGCCAAACAAACCTGCCCAGTGGTCTCTCGAGCATGTTCAGGGGCCTCTCGAGCCTGGCCAGTGGCCCATTATAGTCTGTTTTGGGGCCTCTTGAACCTGCCCAGGGGCCCATTACAGTTTTCCCAGAAGCCCGTCGAGTCTGTTCAGGGCCTCTCGAACCTGCCCAGAGGCCTCTCGAGCTTGCCCAGGGGCCCATTGAGTCTGTTCAGGGGCCTCTCGAACCTGCCCAGGGGCCTCTCGAGCTTGCCCAGGTGCCCATTGAGTCTGTTCAAGGGCCTCTTGAACCTGCCTAGGGGCCATTAGAGTCTGTTCAGGGGCCTCTCGAACTTCCCCAATGGTCCATTGATCCTGTTCAGGGGCCTATCGAACCTGCCCAGGGGCTATTCAAGTCTGATCAGGGGCCTCTCGGCTTGCCAAGGGGCATTGAGTCTGTTCAGGGCCCTCTCGAGCTTATCCAGAAGGCCATTGAGTATGTGAACGGGGCCCTCGAGCCTGCCCAGGGGTTGCTAGCCGTCGCCTGGAGCGCCTGCTATAGTTGGAGCGCCTGCTAGCCTTGGTCGGCGCAGTCATAATGAGCGGTAATGTGCTGTACTCTGACCCATTTGGTGCAATGTTTTCTTGGGTTTAAAAATGGTAATTTGATATGTCTGATGCGTTTTTGAATTTGGGTGGGGGGTGGTGGTAGTACAAAACAATTTAACAATTTTCCTCTCAGGAGAGTGTGTGCTTCAATATTTGTTAGCCAGGGGCGTCGCTGACGGGAGGGTCGGGGGGAGGTCTGGGCAAACTCCCCGCACTTTTAGAAGGTGGGGGAGGGGGGGTCGACCTTCCCCCCCCCCCCCCCCCCACACCTTTTGCGGGAAAAATTAACAACTTATCGTACAAATTGCCTTTGCAGTGCAGTCAAAAACTGGAAAATTTCGCGCCGCTTCGCGGCATGACATAAGTTTCGCAATTGCTTATACAAATTTGGGAAATGGGAAAAAGAATTTAATTAAGTGTCTGGCAGAGGCTCTCCTTGGCGGGAATTACTGGCCCCAGTGCCCATTCCCTTCATAAAATATTCACTTTTAAGTTTCAAGTAGGCTACATGTTTAGCTAGTTTGCCGAGTTCCGAAAAAGGCGACGCGAACGCAAAGACGAGGAGATCGGCACCCGGAAGCTGCTCCAGCGGTGCACAATTTGCTGGACCGAAGAGCTAATAGTGGAAACAGGCCAGGGCCATCTCATCAAGCCATCTCACCTCACGGTCTGGTTCCAATATTAACATTTCGTTTTCCAGGACGTAAAATTTAAATTTTCACGCCGCTTCGCGGCGTCACATCGGTAGTCATCGTCATAACGAAGCCATAGTCATCATCATCGGTTCGTCGTAACGCTGAATTGAATGAATAGCATTTTTAGCTTATTATCCGAGCTACAAGGCCCATCGTCTATATTTCTGTGTTTTATCAGGCAAAACCTAAAAAATTTGCGCCGCTTCGCGGCGCTAACAAACAAGTGCATACCTACCTACTATAACATGAAATTACACATCAAAAATGCTGCAAAGCCTTAAATACACGTATCAAAATGGGAGTACATTTTTTCGTCATTTCAGCCGCACCCACACTCAAAAGCCGACCCCACCTGTTGTCAGCTAAGATATGTTTTCTCTCCTGTACGTAACAATACAAATTAGTAATGTGCTCAGTACAATGCCTACTGAGGGTCCTGGTTCAATCCAGCTCATCAAAAGTAGACGAAGACAAATTGTTAAAAAGGGGGCCTCACAAAATAAAGTGGCCGAAATCCGTAGAGTTTTTCATATCCAGGGGTATTTTTTGGGGTGGGGGGCCTCTCCCAGGGGCTTGCCCCCCCCCCCCCTTTCTGAAGGTCTGGCTGCGCCCCTGCTGGTCACAGACCCTCCCTACCCTCTCCAGCGCAGCCTCAGTTTAAAAACACATGAGCCGCTTTACCTACATTATTTCTCCGTCGCCTAATTATTTTGGGATTTCCAGCTTTATTTCAAGCCGCCCAGTCACGCATGCCCTTAAAACCGTTGTCCACACCGCTGCCGTTATCAGGCGAGGCCATTTGCGTCTCAAAGTCCCAGCCATGTCTCGTCCTGACCAGGCCGCCTGCACACAGTATAGCCTCGGACTGTTGACCCTACTGACCTCAGCTCGGAATCTCCCTCCCCTCCCGACTAACCACGATAGCATCTACCACGGCCCCCATTCATGCCCGTTTACGCCTTACTGACCCCACCCCACCCGCAGCAGCCCTCGTATTATCTCCCTCCCAGTGGCGGCGTATCCGGGGGGGGGGGGCAGAAGGGGCAAGCTGCCCCCCATAATTTAGGAGGGGGCAATACCATGTTTTTGACCCCCCATAATTTCGAAAAAGAACTTAACGTAACAAAAAACTGCTGGCGTCTCGCCCCCGCCATAAGGGCGCCCCTCGAGCTGCTTGGGCGACGGGCATGGCGTCTTCAAAACTATATGACAGCTGATGACATCGTCCCTCTGGCTAATGACAGCGCCTTACTGGCTGATGGCGGCGACCCTCTGGCTAGTGACGGCGCCCCTCTGGCTAGTGACGGCGCCCGTCTGGCTAATGACGGCGCCCCACTGGCTAGTGACGGCGCCCCTCTGGCTAGTGACGGCGCTCCTCTAACTGGTGACGGCGCCCCTCTGACTGGTGACGGCGCTCCTCTGGCTAGTGACGGCGCTCCTCTGACTGGTGACGGCGCCCCTCTGGCTAGTGACGGCGCCCATTTGGCTAATGACGGCGCCCCACTGGCTGATGACGGCACCCCACTGGTTAGTGACGGCGCCCCTCTGGCTAGTGACGGCGCTCCTCGGGCTAGTGACGGCGCTCCTCTGACTGGTGACGGCGCCCCTCTGACTGGTGACGGCGCTCCTCTGGCTAGTGACGGTGCTCCTCTCACTGGTGACGGCGCTCCTCTGACTGGTGACGGCGCTCCTCTGACTGGTGACGGCGCCCCTCTGGCTAGTGACGGCGCTCCTCTGGCTAGTGACGGTGCTCCTCTCACTGGTGACGGCGCTCCTCTGACTGGTGACGGCGCTCCTCTGACTGGTGACGGCGCCCCTCTGGCTAGTGACGGCGCTCATCTGGCTAGTGACGGCGCTCCTTCGACTGGTGACGGCGCTCCTCTGGCTAGTGACGGCGCCCCTCTGGCTAGTGACGGCGCTCCTCGGGCTAGTGACGGCGCTCCTCTGACTGGTGACGGCGCTCCTCTACCGCAGTGGCGGCGTATCCGGGGGGGCAGAGGGACAAGCTGCCCCCCATAATTTAAGAGGGGGGGGGGGGGGGCAATGCCATGTTTTTTACCCCCATAATTTCGGAAAAGAACTTAACGTAACAAAAAACTGCTGGCGTCTCGCCCCCGCCAGAAGGGCGCCCCTCGAGCTGCTTGGGCGACGTGCATGGCGTCTTTCCAAACTATATGACAGCTGATGTCATCGTCCCTCTGGCTAATGACAGCGCCCCACTGGCTGATAGCGGCGACCCTCTGGCTAGTGACGGCGCCCCTCTGACTGGTGACGGCGCTCGTCTGGCTAGTGACGGCGCTCCTCTGACTGGTGACGGCGCTCCTCTGACTGGTGACGTCGCCTCTACAGCTTGTGACGGCGCCCCTCCGTTAACTCCGAGCCGAGGGTGTTTATTTTACCTTCACATTCATTCTTAAAAACTGCTACCAATTCATTTGGCAGCAATGTTGCCATGGCAACTCATGCCGAGATATCCACCCACGTGTTTGCCAAGGCCATAGAATACCCCGCAGCGCAGCGGCCACGCTCTGCCGTTTTTGATTTTGAAGTGGACACAGTTGGTGAAGTTTATGTGGTCGAACCACATGGTAATGTAATTCCAGCTGAATTTATTTAAAAAATGGTTCAGAGAGCCAGAGGAAGAAACGCAAAGAGTCTGGGGAACATTTCAGGGCCCAGAGAAGAAGGTGGGGATGGGACCTGGCAGCGCGTTCTTCTAAATCGATCCGCGATTTCTTTGGTAAGTCATGCCTTGTGAAAAAGGAAACGACCATAGGGCTGGGACGATATTTTCTGCTTTTAATCTTTACGATTTGTATTGTTATTATTGTGGTAGGCACGTAGCCACATTGGCGGAACGGCGGTCGCCGGTTTGGCGTTTTTTTTTTGGGGGGGCATACCTCCCAAAAAATCACAAATTCAGAAAACTCATCGGATTTCGCTTTCTAATGTATTGCTCGACGTTTTTTTTTTAAACGTAACATAAGCTGCTTAGATTTCCTTCTATGTACATCAGAAAATGTGCAAATATGCGCCGATTAAAACAAAAACGGTTTGAAACGGTTTGGTGGGAGGTGGGGGAATTTGCCCCTAATGCCCCACCTTGGGGCATTGGGGGCATATAACATCATTCGTCATGAAACGAATTATGTCCATATTCATATTTCGTCCATTTTACCATAATATTCCGCATTCCGTCCGATTTGTCACCTGACCCCATCTTAACCTGCCAAGTGTTGTCTGTTCCGTCACATTCACCACCTGATTCCTGATAAATCATGCATTTTTGAATGTGTGTTCCGTATAGGAGACTCCTCTGTCCTGTCCACTCCTGGCCCGTCCAGCGGCGGCGGCGGTTCAGACCCAGAACAGGCCGTACAGCCAGCCCTCGGTTCGTCGGCCGACATCTCCGTGTGCGAGGGGATCGACCCCTCCCGTCACGACCGTGCACCGCCACGAGGAGCGTGGACAGGTAAGACAAACTGTGTTCATGGCATGAAGCCCATATTCTGTATACACATTCACATAAATGAATCCTATCAATCCAGAGTTTATCCATCCATTAATTCATTATTCAATACAATTCAACTCATTATTCATATCATCAATCCAGCAAATAATAGGCCAAAAAGAAATATAAACATATAGGGGCATTTATTGCTTAGAGAATGCATGCACCTATGTTTTGATTTTGACATTAGCAATTAATTCCAAAATGATCTTTGCATCGGGGATCGACAACAAAAACAAATAGTCAATTCGCTCGGTGAATGCAAGCAGATCGCGAGGCAAGACTTCTGTGGTTTTATTTATTTGTTTCTGCATGCGAGACAATCGGCAAGCGGAAACGGGAATCGTCGCACAGCGAAATATATAATGCCATTTTCATTTGTGAGCGTCACCATTTTCGAACGTCACCATTTTGATCATGTATCTGTGTGACATCAGCAAACGATAAAAAAAGCTTATTGATCTTCGCTCTGCGCAGGGGATTCGAGTACTCCACTCCAGTTTCCGGTCACCGAAGGACGACGCTTTCGACCTGCATGGAGAGATGAGTATCCCTGCGCCATGTATGACAGTGAATGGGATTCTGTCAGGTGCTCTACCTGTGTCTCCGCGGTGTCAAACGGGTTTGTACAGCGAGCCGATTTCAAAGAAAAGGCTTTCCTGGACGGCTTTCGTAACTGGAAGAAATTCGGGAAGAAAATGCGAATCCATGTCATGTCGCTGTCTCATCGCCTGTCCGTGGAGAAGACAATGCTGGCAGCATCACAGCCCATAGCCTCTGTCATCACGAAGGCTATCAAAGAAGAGCAGGCCGCGAATCGGAAAGTTTTCACTGAAGTGATCTGTGAACTGCGAGGCGTGGCCCGGTCCGGCATGGCCGTCCGTGGTCACACAGACAACGATGGCAACTTGAGGAGGCTCCTGGAAGAGCGCAGTGCCACTAGCGCGGAGATGAGATCGTGGCTGAACCGCAAGACAAGTTTCCTGACCCATGAAATTCAGAATGAGCTGCTGGAGATCATGGCCAAGAAGCTGCAGCAGGAGTTGGTACGTGACATGAAGGTGGCTCACTTCTTTTCACTGATTGCGGACGGCACCACTGATGTATCAGCTACCGAGCAGCTGTCTGTCTGCTTCAGGTACGTGGATGACGCCATGAAGCCTCACGAAGTCTTCATGGGCTTGTACGAGTGTCCCGACGCTGGCGCCTCGACTCTGTTTGCTGTTGTGGATGACGCCATGGTCAGACTGTTTGGTGACACAGATCGACTGAGAGGCCATTGTTTTGATGGTGCCAGCAATATGTCTGGAAGAATATCTGGAGTGCAAGCCAGGGTCTCCCACAAGCAGCCCAAGTCTATTTATGTGCACTGTTCAAATCATGCACTAGATCTCACGCTTGTGGAAGAAGCGAAGGAAGTGGAGCTGGTGGCTGAGGCGATGAACCTCATGAGGATCGACAGGGCTGAACACCGCAAAGAGGAAGAACATGTTTGTAGCACACGTTCTGGGTGGAGGCGACGGAGATGATGTCGGTGACTCTGGAACCAGTCGTCCACAGAAGCTCCTGGCTCTGTGCCCGACACGATGGGCTGTCAGATGCGCAGCCTTCCGGCGATTCGTCGACAACTTCGATGCGGTCGTCGCCACAGTCGACGAGCTGGCAAAGGACAAAGGTGTGCAACCAGATGCCCGCTGCATGATGCGGGGATGTGAAAAACTGCGGCGCTTCAACATCTTATTCGCGCTCTTTATGTGCATTCAGCTGTTCTCGCCCTGTGAGATGTTTGCCAAGCAGCTCCAGAGGCCATCACTCACCTCGGGTGAAGTTCTATTGGGCGCTCACGCTCTCATCAAGACGATGCAGAGCATGCGCAAGGAGGAGGCCTTTACGGCACTGCACAACACAGTCCAAGACAAGGCAGCGGCTGTGACAGCGCCCGTCGACCCTCCATCTGCTCCGAGACTAACCAGACCTCCGAAACGTCTGAAGCAGTGTACTGCCGCTGCCGCTGACACAGAGTTCACAGGCCACACCTCTCTCCGTCGTCAGTACTACGAGGCGGTGGACCTTCTGATCTCTGAGCTACGACGGCAGTTCGACCAGCCCGGACTCAAACGGCTACAGAAACTGGAGTACGTGGTCCTGGAACAGCGAGCTCACTCAGCCGAGGAGCTCCGTGAGGCACTGGGCGTTCATGGGTCCGCAGAATCGCTGCCGGACCAGTCGAGGCCCACCGCACCCGACGTGGACCCAGAACTGCTCTCAGCCCAGCTGACGGTGCTGCGCAGCGCCGGGCTCATAACCCCTGATATAAAGACGGTGGCTGACCTGTGTGAGGTGCTCGAATCGAAGGGAGATGATGTGAAGGGTATGCTAAGCGAAGTGGTGCGCCTGTGTCGCCTCATAATGACTGTGCCGGTGTCGGCAGCGTCGGCGGAGCGATCGTTCTCCGCCCTGAGGCGGGTAAAAACCTATCTCCGCACCACAATGAGCCAGCAGAGGCTGTCGCATATGATGCTGATCCATGTCCACCAGGCGCGTGCCTTCAAGCTCAAACCGGATGAAATCTTGCGCGATTTCGTCAGGAGGCACCCCGACAAAAGAGTATCTGTATTTGGGCCGGACTAGTGCGTCACCAGAGACACAGCGAGCCTGCAGACTTGTGCCCAATTGTCTATTTGTCTCAAGGCATATCCCCATGTTCTACTTCCCCGCACGGTTCGGGCGTAGGGGTGTTCATTTTTGTAGAAGAAACGATCCATCTTCGAACCTTGTTTGTTACTAATCCTGTACCTCCACTGGCCCTGCCCCAACCCCTCACATTACTTCCCAATCAGTCGTGGCGCTGCCTACAAGACAGAACCAAGTACCAACATGAGTCAATTCCGCAATCGGGCGCAACTTGAGTGAGATGTAATTTTAGCCAGGTCTGGGTTGCCTGAAGCTCTGATTTGCAGCAAAATAAGTGGTTGTTATTTTGTTTAAATTGCCGTCCAAAAATCAGTTGCCATCCTACCATGATCTCGCACGAGAGCTTCCGCATCGTCTACATGTATGCAAAAAATATATTGATCGCCGATAATACCGCCTCAGATGTGGCTCAGTTATCTTAATGACTCGGACCGACTCATCTTAATGCACTATACGTTGCCCCGCTCAACTCAACGTACATGCCTACACTCGCAGTGGACAAGCTGGTTTATTGTGGTTCCTTGTTCCTCATTAGATGGCTTAAAAGAAACTTACTTCTCTCAGTAAAAGTTGCTTAGATTTTCTCCTACATTAGGATATGTGTCAAGTTTTTCCGATTTCAGGCTCTTTTTGGTGGGGGTGAGGGTTTGCTTCTGGGCCCTGCGCCTGCCGCCCCCTGGATCAGCTAGTGGGCGCCCCTTGGGGGCCTGTAAAAAAAAAATGTTTGCCCCCCCATATGAAATTACTATACGCCGCCACTGCTGAGTCCCTCCCCTCCCGACTGACCACGATAGCCTCTACCACGGCCCTCATTCATGCCCGTTTACGTGTTACTGACCCCACCCGACCCGCAGCAGCCCTCGTATAAAACGGTTATCAGCTGAGCTCATTGAGAGCCACGCAGAGGCGGTGCCAAGGGTGCGGTGCCAAGATGCCTAGGGACTGTCGACTTAGTCTCAGGACGTAAGACATAATATTTCTTAAATTTTGGCGCAATGGAAGAGATGGGAAGCTCAAATGGGCTCAATCGGAAACGCAATGCATTGATTCTCCTGCTCATATATTTTCGGCACGATGGTGGGCGTCATTTTCGAGATATTGTAGTATTTATGCTATGCAGTGTTCGTCACGGCCCCACCAAACCCCAGCCCAGCCCGGCCCAGGCCCATGAACACCAAGCCCAGGCCCGGACCAGGCCCGGTCAAATTCATAATATTGAGGCACAGGCCCGGTCCGGCCCGTTCAGATTAAGCATATCATTATTTTCACAAAATTTGCAATCATTATCATAGCATATTTACTTGTATGCTATAAATGTGAAACAATGAACCAACTATGCTAACCAAAGAACAAAAAGTCACAGCCACAGCAACAGTGTGTTGCTGTGTAAGTGAACTGCTGGTTAAAATATTTTTGAGCTCTGACCTGAGCTTGTGCATCGCGCGCATTACTTCAAAATTGTCAGGCCCAGGCCCATCCAGAGCCCAGTGATTTCCTTAAAGTTGAGGCCCGGCCCAGGCCCAGCCCAGGCCCAGCCCAGGCACAGCCCATGGCCCATAGGGCCAGCTCAGCCCATGGCGATCTCTGATGTTATGCCACTATAACCTACCACACAGTATGCAGAGGGGTGTACGTGCGCAGAAAGTGGCAGGGCGCATGGGACGAGGCGGCTTCCAAGCTGAAGGAGTTGAAGCCGCAGTTTGCCGAAGCCCTAACAGTTCGTCACGTGCTTGTTTCTTGCCAATGCCGGCATCTTTTCTATCTTTCTGCACGGACAAGTTTTTTTTGGGGGGGGGGGGGGGGGTCCAGCGCCTTTAGTTTGCAGGATGATCTGAGCGAAGATTCGTGCCACATTTCTTAGGTTGTTCGTTTTCTTGCTCACGTTCAAACAAACGTGTCATCCTGTGATCCCCGTCCAGTGTTGGATCCAGGATCTGGTCAAGGAGGGGACCACGTAGGAAAATCGGCACCCAGGCCTTGGTGGCCCCCATCAAGCTATGGTGGGCTCTTTTGACCTTGAATACAAATGTAGGCCAGAATAGACCCTTTTAGTTCAAAATATGCCTTTCACATGCCAAAATGGGCCTCTACAACAGGGACGGATACAGAGGGGGCGGCGGGGGGCGGCCGCCCCCTGCGAGCGGATACAGAGGGGGGGGGGCGACGGGGGGCGTCCGCCGACCCCCCCCCCCCCCCTATGCGCCCCCCTCCGCACCGAATGCGCGGAAGTGCCTCGTAAGTAGACCAATTTCCGCGCCAAAGGCGCGGAAATAGACATGCTTACGGAGTTGGATATCTGACATTTGCTGCACTCAGACCAGGATCCGCCCCCAGGCTAGGTGCCGCCCCAGGTCAGGTGCCGCCTTCAGGTCATGTGCCACCCTCAGGTCATGTGCACCCTCAGGTCATGTGCTGCCCTCAGGTCATGTGCACCCTCAGGTCATGTGCCGCCCTCTGGTCATGTGCCGCCCTCAAGGCAGGTGCCGCCCTCAGGCCAGGTCCCGTCCTCAGGTCACGTACCGCGTTCTGGCGGGGCACCGCCCTCAAGTCAGATGCCGCCCACGTCTGGCGTCCCACCAGGGGCCGCCAGGAGCCGGCCCCTGGTCATGTGCCGTTCCCTAGCCATGTGCCACTACCTAGCCATGTGCTGTCCTATGGCCAGGTGGCGGCGCCCCTCCGGCCAGTGAGGACGTCCCTCCGGACAGTGACGGCGCCCCTCTGGCTAGTGACGGCGCCCCTCTGACCAGTGACGGCCCCTCTCCGGCCAGTGACGGCGCCCCACCGGCAAATGACGGCCCCCCCCCCCCCCCCCCCCGCGGCCAGTGACTACACCCCTCCAGCCAATGACTACGCCCCTCCACCCAATGACGGCGCCCCGCTGTTCAGTGACGGCGCCCCTCCGTATAATGACGGCGCCCATCTGACCAGTGACAGCGCCCCTTCGGCTAGTGACGGCGCCCATCTGGCCAGTGATGGCACTCCTCCGGCCAGTGACGCCACTCTTGCGGCCAGTGACGACGCCCGATCGGCCAGTTACGGTGCCCCTTCGGCCAATGGGCACAGGCAGTGGCGGCACCCTTCCGGACAGTGACGGCGCCCCTCCGGTCAGTGACCGCTGGAGGTGCGAGGCTCCCTCAGGCCTCGACAATCGCCCTCTCAGACCAGCCTGGGATCCGCTCAGGCATGGCAAGGGTTCTGTCAGGCCTAGAAATCATCTAAGGGCCCCTCATGCCGCACGAGGGTCCCTCAGGCCGACAGGGGGCCCGCTCAATCCGACCAAGTTCTCCTTCAGGCCGATCGAAGTCCTCTCAAGCCGACCAAGGACCGCTCAGGTTGACTGGGCCCGTCAGGCCGACCAAGTTCCCCTTGGGGGCGCCGGAGGATCCACTCAACCCGACCGTGGGCCCCTCACGCCAACCAAAGGCCCCTCAGACGGAACATAAACCCACAGGCTGACAAAGGGTCTCCTCAGGCTGACAAAGGGCTCTTTCAGACCTAGGGCCGCTCAGACCGAGTGATGGCCCTGAAGCCGACCCTTTGTGAATTTATACGCACGCCACTGAGTGTCACTCATGGGAGACAAGAAGAACAATAGTTTCTGTGATGATGTTCCTTCAATTGAGGTAGAATGAGTGTATCACTCCGGACGGGGCAGGGGCTGCCCTAAACGACTTTCCCCGCTAAACAAAAGTTGTATGCCGAGACGGGGAAGCTCTTGGACTTACGGTGAACGGTCTATCCTCGTGCTGACAGCTAAAGCTGAGCCCATGTTTGTATTTGGTTCCAACCTTACGTTTGAATGCGTTTCGCGCCGACACCATGGTGTCGGCGCCCTTCGCTAAGCAGAGCTGTTTGCATGGACCATATCCGATCGCGCAATATTTGCTGACAGGCGGAATGTAAGGTCATGGATTTCCGTGTCACAAACTTTCGGCACGGTCCTCCCCGCGCATTGACTTCATCTTACTCAGGCCGCTGCCACCGACGCAGGTCATCCCAGTCAAGGGTAAATAGAACGAGTTAGCACGATTCGCGGCGCCAGTCCCATGCATCAACTCGTACATCTCTCCCTGCCAACTCTTCTTGGTGCAAGAAGAAGTCAGGCGGGCGCGATTGTCAAATGCGCTACGAAGGCACGTAGCCAGGATTTTTTATCAGGGAGGGGGGGGAGGTCCACCCGGTAGTAAAAAAATCGCTCCTCAGTCATATCTTTTTGACTGGGGAGGGGGGGGGGGGGGAGGGGTCGGGTCGTCACAGAATCTCATTTTATCTAGTGTGCATTTATTTTTATCAGGGGGAGGCATGGTCCCGTGCCCCCCCCCCCCCCCCCCCGGCTACGTCCCTGGCGCTACGGGGAAGGACTTTAATTAGCACCGCAACGACGTGGCTACGACGGAATTTGGACGAGAGGCGCCTCTTCGTCCGTGGAAGATGGAAGTGTCGGCATCTGATGGAAGTGGTAGACAATAATGTCTACCACTTCCATCAGAGATAGATTCAGGCAGATATAGGGCTAGGTATATTTCGGCAGGTCAGAGAGAGGTGAATGACCTAGCCGTGACAGAATTAGTCACACCCATGAGCGCACTCGAATATACGTCCTGCTGACGAAAATGCGTGCTACTGGCGGACGGCATATGGGTGATATGTGCATGTGAGAGTGCTATACAAATAAATTCAGTATCTTTTTTAAATACATTTATAATTTTGCTTTTTCGAAAGAAAAACTGCAAATGAGTAACCGTAAGATAATTGAAAATTTTGCAGGAAAATATAGTTTATTAATTAACTTTTAACGCCCCTCTAGGCCCATTTTGTCCACTTTGACGGCGAAAATGCCGCCCCCTGGGTCAGCCGCCCACCCCATTCGGAAAAATCCTAGATCCTGGGTATGTTTGGGTATGTTCCTGTTTGGGTATGTTTGGGTAAAATCCTGGGTATGTTCGAAGAAGCGACGCCCCAATTTCTCGCAAAAAAATGCGCCCCTGTTCCCCGGAAAAAATGCCCCCCTGTTCCCCGAAAAAAATGTGCCTCTATGCCATGCCGTCCCCCCCCCCCCCCCCCCCCACCCCCCTTGAAGAAAAAAAAAATATGGATCCGCCCCTGCTCTACAAACCAGAATTAACCCTCTTCAAGCCAGAATGGACCCTCTGGAGGTCAGAGTGGGCCCTCTAGAAGGCAAACTTGGCCCTTTGGAGGTCAGAGTGGGCAAATTTACTTGCGAGTTGTTTGAAAATGGAGTGGAATTCGTTTTGAGTCACTTCGATTGGCTATATGCCTCCTCGGGCTAATGGGCCCCTTCGAGGCTCAAGGGGGGGACATGGCCCCATGCCCCCCCCCCCCTCTGGATCCGCCACTGTCTCCGTTTCGTAGTTTTTGTTCAGCCTTGTGCCCCGTTCCCCGTTCCCCATTCCCCATTCCCCATTCCCCGTTCCCCGTTCCCCGTTCCCCGTGCCCCGTGCCCCGTGCCCCGTTCCCCGTTCCCCGTTCCCCGTTCCCCGTTCCCCGTTCTCGTCCCCGTTCCCGTTCCCCGTTATCGTCCCCCGTTCCACCCCCCCCCCCCCCCCCCCCCCCCCCCCCTCCCCCTCGTTATCTTCCTTTTCCATCTTGTTTCCACTCCGCTTCCGCCCCGCTTTGGATGTCCGTGAAGTTAGTTAGCCACAGCCACAGAAACGTTTTCAACGTCGGAAACCAATGTTTACGCCATTTTGTCCCAAGGTCAAATCATAAGTAA
>JAXIVJ010017009.1:0-2500 GCA_036785665.1 Chirona hameri | reverse complement strand
ATAGCTTCGTTGCAAAGGCAGGAAGTGGGTACTAACGCGCATTACTACAGGGTGTCCGGAAAAAAACATACTCTGGGATTTTAGCTCGTGCTTCAATATGCACGTGCCAATTGTTTGAAACTTTTCATGATTATAGCTTGGAACGTGGCAAAAACCGATGAACACATAAACTAGTCCTTTGAGATGTTTCTTTAATATTGAAAAGGCGTTTTGTGTGGAATCCTACATTTCAGGGTGTGTTCCAGGGTGTTCCGGAAAAAAAGATACTGTGATTTTCCGTAATAATTTCGGCTATAAACAAACAATATTTGTTTAATTAAAAAATCGAGTATCGTTGATTCACCAGTTCATGGCAAAACAGATAATGCATGACATTTTGTACAGAAGACTCCCTCTGTCGGTCACTAGCTCACAGTGCAGCCTCCTACAGAAGATGCTCGATGTGCGCCCCCTTCCGGCGGATCAGCTGAGGAAGTCGCACAGTCTCTGCAGGTGGTCGACAGCTTTGTCGATCATCGCTGAGTGCATGCGGGGCGACTTCTGCGATGATGGCGCGCTTCAGGTCTTCTGCTGTTCTGGGGCTTTTCTTCGTAAACACGGTCCTTGACCTTTGTAAACACGGTCTCTCCACAGAAAGAAATCCAATGGACTGAGGTCCGGGAATAGGGTGCCCACGCCACCTCCGCCTTGAGGCGTGACGAAGGCAGTGTCTGTACAAATGGCATGGCTTATCTGTTTTGCCATGAACTGGTGAATATAACCGATACTCGAATTTGTAATATTGTTTGTTTATAACCGAAATTATTACGGAAAAATCACAGTATCTGTCTTCCGGACACCCTGGAACACACCCTGGAATGTAGGCTGTCCACACAAAATGTCTTTGCAATATTAAAAAACATATCAAAGGACTTATTTTTGTGTTCATCGGATTTGCCACGTTCCCAGCTATAGTCATGACAAGTTTCAACAAAATATTGGCACGTGCATATTGAAGCACGAGCTAAAATCCAGGGTATGTTTTTTTCCGGACACCCTGTAATGTTCTTTGGAATGTGAGATGCAAGGTAGAACTGTATAGAGGATATAGGGTTTTATAACACGCCGCCTGGAGGGCCTCTGAAAAAATGACACACTGGAGGGGGGGGTCATTAGCAATTTCATCATTTTTGTATTACAATTTAAGGTCAAATGAGGTCAAACTGCTATAAATGTATTGTTATGCGCTCCTTGGCTTACATTTGTTATGGAACGCAGTGATTGCGTGTATATCTATAAGTATATAAGTACATTGTATGTACCCTAAAAGTGCTTAATGATTGTTAGAGAGTCTAATGATATAATAGGGACGATAGAAGTTGGCATCTTACCTCACGCCCTGTACAAATACCAGTAGGCGCCGGTAGTTGGGATGAACGAGCGAGCGCGAAGAAATATATGGTGAATTCACTCGGATCGGGCAAGTATTTTCTGACATACAAAAAAGGTTGCACGTGCGCACGTACAGAGGCACCCCACCCCTGGACTTGGGAAAAGTGGCCGGCTGGAGAGGTCCCCTAACCACTCACCAAATTTTAAACTCAATCGGCTCAGGCGTCCTAAGTATAGAATAGGGATGTGCAGTGTGCACGTGCAGAGGCACCCACCCTGACTTGTGGGAATGGCGGCGGCTTGAGAGGTCCCTAACAACACACTAATTTCGACACTAACAAGGCCCAGCGTTCTGAGATATAGAAATAGGGTTCTGCATGTGCGCACGTGCAGAGGCACCCACCCCTGACTTGTGGGAAAGTGGCGGCTGAGAGGTCCCCAACCACACACTAAATTTGAACACAATCCAGCTCACCGTTTCGAGATATAGAATAGGGGTGTGCACGTGCGCACGTGCAGACGCACCTCACCCCTGAATAGTGGGGGAAAGTGTGGCTGAGGGAGTCTCTAACCACAAACAACCTAAGATTGTCAAAAATTTCTGCCCAGCCGTTGCGGAGTTTTTGCGAGATAACAATTTGCAACACCCTCACGCGGCACGCGCCACAGCAGTGGTAGTAAGTAGTCACCCAAGTGAGTTCGCACTGGTCTCAAACATGGTAGGTGGGATGGGGCTGCTCAGCCAAAGAGACCGCTTGTCTATTGGGATGTGCAGTTGCAGAGATATGAGCTTCTCAAAAGCGTCGCCACGGGCGAGGTCGGGTCGGGCCGCTGGATCGGGCCAGGGCCACTCATATTAAGATTTTTTCCCTTACACCACGGAAGGACAAGCGAGCGCCTCGCGCTCGCCTCCGTAACGCAACAATTAATCATATGAGCACAGCAAAGGACAAAATGTAAATGTTGGTCACGTTTGCCATAAAATAGCATTAAATTCCAAACTACAACATATTATCCCAAAATACTAGAACGCTATTAGGTACTTGCATGTAGCCATTGTATATTGTTGTGCTGATTGTGATTTACTCTCCCATGTGAAGCTGCGCTGATGCTCGTTGATAAGTGAGCT
>JAXIVJ010017008.1:22500-27282 GCA_036785665.1 Chirona hameri | reverse complement strand
TGCAACAAGCTCTGCTTTAGCGCGAAACCTGACCCTCGAAAATTTGTTCACTCCAATGATTCGACTTAATTTATCAAAAGTATTCAAACTGAAAAAAATGGTCGAGAACTTCTTTTATGTACTGTCAAATTTCAGTGGACGTCACAATCTACGAGTTTGATTGAAAACTAAGTTAAACGTAAAATAAAGCCGTAAAAGTCTAGGCTTTTATACATACTCAAGAATACCTACACGGTTTTGTTTGCACAACATTTCTTGGATTTTCAAAACCGTTTGTGACAAACGTTTCCATCGTCTCAACTGAGGGCGTGGATTTGCCCACCTTCGGCTGAGATGCGCCAGTCTACGCGAGTTGAATCAATAACATATGGCGCGTTAATTGCAGGGAAACAGGGGGGAAACGTAATCTAACCACCGATCCATAGGACCTATAGAACTGACAATAAGGCTACCATTCAACTATATAGGGATACCAATGAGATACCCCATTTATCATCAGCAACATATGGTCTGCAGGGCGCGCCATGGATAGTGTCGGGGGAGGGACAAACCAAAGACAAGGTCTCCCATTTGCGAACAATATTTCCCTGCTATTTTTCGTGGGGTGCCTCGTCAGAATTTTCCGACTGCCTTTCTAGAAGCTATTCTAAGAATAAGTTGTGGTTTTAGAAGTCCATCTGAAAGTATCCCCAAGAACAGCTTTCCCGGTTATTGTCGTAGGGGCCTACGTGGAGTCTATATCGGTTGTCTTCTTAGGGGCATCTTAGGAGCTTGTCCTCGGCTGTCTTTTCGCGTCCTTCTTGGCGTTTGTGTCAGTCATCTCTTTAGGGGGGATATTTGGAAGCATTGTGATGGATTGTTTTTTTAGGGTCTCTTTTGGAGTTTGCCTCAATTGTCTTTTTAAGGGCCTCCTTGGAACTATGTCACGCGTTATCTTTTTATGTGCCTCCTGAACATACACAGGGGTTGTTTATTTCAAGGAGCACTAGAAGCTTATTTCCAATTGCCTAATTTATTTAGGAACTGATCATTATTATGTATATTTGCGAGGGGCCTCCCTTTGTTTTATGGGGGGCTCCTTTAACCCGCGCGGGGCTGCTGGGTGGGGATTTACCCCCCCCCCCCCCACTCGCGGATTTTCTCAATAACTTGACATGATGAGGTATATCGAAGTGAAACTTTAGGTACTTATCCTGCAATCAATTATACGTCTTCTGATAAAATTGTATGAAATTGGTCAAGTAGTTTGGAAGATAATGGAGTTTTAGTGACGTCATGCCATGCCATTTTTGGTTTGGACAAACGTTAAATGGTTGTAAAATCGCTAAAAATAGAGTTTCGATGCAAATTACAAATACAAAACGTCAAAAGGAAAGGAAATAACATTCTCTTCCAAATGCCTCATCTCGGATTTAAAAAAAGGATTCTGACCCCCAAAAATGAAAAAAAAATGGGGGGAAATTTCCACAATAAGGTATTTTTTTTCAAAGATCATTCATTAAACCGAAGAAATATTAGACAACAAAGTATGTGGACGACAATCTCTAAACCAAATTTACAAGCATATATCTTTTATTTTTGACTGACTATGGCTCCTTAAGTATAAGCAACTCATGACGTCTTTTTTTAATACGTTTTTTGCTTTTAATGACCAGATACGGACAAATCAATGCCATCGCTGTATTTCTGGGACAAAGTTGGTCTAGACCCCCTGCTTTTAATTTAGATTAATCAATTTTAAATTTTGACCTTTTTGTGACCTGACCTTGACCCGCAGGGCCATTATATGGGGTCAGGTAGTGAAATATGGCCGCTACTATCGGAATCATGCGTGTAAAATAACCCATATATGTGTCGCATTGGTTTTCGTTAGACAACTCTGTGACCTTTTGTGGACCTGACCTTGACCTTTGACCTTTGCTTACAATTTCACTTTCCGCTTATACGAGAGATGCATTATACCTTTGAGAGCTCTTGTGGATAATACGTCGCTATCTAAGGCTTTGGATGGAAAGTATGGCCGAAAAACTAAAATACCTTAAGTTTGACCCTTTAACCTGATCTGACCTGACAGGTGACCTTATTTGTATGATTTCGTGTCTGCAATATATTCGTCTCCTTGAGAGATTTGTGATCGCCGCTTGCGCATCTCGCTGCGGTCATTGGTCGGAATATACGAAGAGGGGGTAAAATTACAAACAGCGCCGCGCGTCGGGCTGAGACCCCAACGCGCGCGGGTTAAGTCGGGGCGCAATATTTGCCCGCCCCTGCCACCTCCCCGTTGTGGCGCGGCCCTCTGATATTATGCTACGAAATACCTTGCGTAGCAGTTACGTTTTTGGAATATTTTTACGCTACGAAATTACTTCAATTACGCTACGGAACGTTTCTTGAGCTACGTGTTACAAAAACCATACGTAGCGTAACGTTGGCCATCCACTGGTTATTGTAGGCACTTGTATTTAGCGCCGCGAAGCGGCGCGAAACTTTTACGGGCTTGCTGATCAAACCACAGGTACATAAGACGGTGGCCACTTGTAGAGAATAAGAAGCTAAACATGTTTATTTCCACTCAATCACCGTTACAACAAACCGAGACGATTGGAGATAGGCTTCGATTATGACGATTGGCCACCGGATGTAACGCGCGAAGCGGCGTGAAATTTTTAATTTTAGGTCGTGGAAAACGAAATTTTAATATTGGAGCAGGACCTCAGGTAAACCCCTAATCTGGTTGCACATCTCAGTATGATTACAAATATGAAATTAGGTAGTTTTAATATACATATTCTTCGGATAGGTAAATCACGATGACCGGTGGCAGGTCAGCGCTCAATAGTACATATGATATAATAACTGTACTACATCATGTACCGAAAACACTGTAACAAACAACTGGTAACCAGCTTGCAAATTGGTTTGAAAGCAAGCAAGAGACAGACGACTTTTCCGCACATAAATGGTCCCCTGCGATCTGCAGGAGCCTGGGGCGAGATGGCTTGGGGAGATGTCCTGGCCTGGTCCCACATATTAGCTCTCGGTCCAGCAACGTAGGGGCACCGCTTGGAGCAGCTTCGGGTGCCGATTCCGCGTGTTTGCGTTTCGCGCGCTCCTTTTTTGGGAACTCGCAGGCTAGCTAAACATGTAGCCCGCTTGAAAGTTAATATTTATGAAGAGGAGTGGGCCTGAGGGCTAGCAATTTGGTACCGCCAAGAAGAAGACTGCCAGACACTTAATGAATTAATGTATCCCATTTTCAAATTTGTATAAGCATTTGCGTATTTTGTGTCATGCCGCGAAGCGGCGTGAAATTTTCAAGTTTTTCGCTGTGGATAGCTTCATTTTGACTGCTGCAAAGGCAATTTTTACAACTATGTACGTCCCGACCGTTTGGGGAGGGGGGCAAATCATTGTTTCAGGACCCTTTGGAGGGGGGGCATTGACCCCTTGCCCCCACCCTGGATCCACCCCTGCATAAGGTCAAGTTACAATCCGTGGCCTTTTCAATGTAACCCCCTATGGGTAAAAACAAAAACGCATTTGTCTCACTGGTAAAGGGGATATCATTTAGTTCATGTTTGCTCTAGCCACTAGTTTTTGCCAGAGACTAGACCTTTCCGGGCCCCATATCCCGCCTCTGACAGCACAGGGGCACTACCTGTTCGGGCCCTCTACCAGGAACGGGCCCTACCAAGCAAGGAGCCCGTATACAAAACAAATACAGGAGCGATCCCTGTTGTGACCGGGCCCTCGTCCTGACCGGGGGCCCCCGTATCACGCCTTTGCCCAGCACCGGCCCTCTCATGCTTTCGTCGGACCCTGACCAAGACCGGGCCCCTACCAGAAAGGGGCACGTAATCAAAGATATGCAGGGACCGGGCACTGTTGTGACCGGGCCCTCGGTCCTGAAGGGCCCCAATGCTACGCCTATTGCCAGCACCCGGGGCCCTGCCTCGATCGGGGCCTGAGGCCAAGACCGGGCCCCCTACCAGAAACGGGCCCGCATCAAGGAATATGCAAGGACCGGGCCCCTCTCCTCTGACCGGGCCCCCATCATCGCGCATTTACCAGCACCGGGGCCCCTGCCTCGATCAGGCCTTACCCAAGACCGGGTCCCCTGCCAGGTATGGGCCCAAATACGGGTCCATTTTATGCGGGCCCCCCTCCATAAATATCGGAGGGGGGGGGGGGGCAGCGGATCACCTTTGACCCCCCCCCCCCCGTCCCCCACCTGCGTGGCGCCACTGAAGGAGGGCCCTTTTCGGCCGGCGGAGGACTGCCTTTTCGCCGCGCTTGCGCGCGCCGGAAAAGGTCCGACCAAGACCACGCGAACCCGCGTATCATGGGCCCTTTACCACGTCGAAGCGTGGGCTTTAGAGAGTTTAATGCACTCCAGAGGCCCTTTAGGGCCCCAGGACCCTCTCTTAAATACCAGAGGGCCCCTTGGACGTTTCAGAAGAGCCCTTGTATATGTCAGAGGGGCTCCTTGGCCAGACCGAAAGAGCCCCTGAGCGGGGCAGAGGCCACAACTGAACACGTCGAATGGCCCCTAGCCAGCACAGAGGGGCCCCTGGACAGGTCGAGAGGCCCCCTGAGCATGTCGGCAGGGCGATAAAAGCAAGCCATCGCAGGTCCCCTTGCCAGGGTCATAAAGGGCCCCTGAGCAGGTTGGAGTGGGCCCTTGAACAGGCCCCAGAGGACCCCTGGGAAGTTCAAAGGGCCCCCTGTGCAGGTCAGAGGGACCCCATGACCAGACCGAAAAGGTCCTAGGTGGGTCAGGAC
>JAXIVJ010017008.1:5000-15000 GCA_036785665.1 Chirona hameri | reverse complement strand
CCGTAGAAAAAAATTCGCGCGGCTTGACTGCGCTAAATAGCAAGTACCTACTATAACATGAAAATACACATAAAGAAATGCTGCAAAGGCTTAAATATACGAGAGAAAAAAATGGGGGTACATTTTTTCCGTCATTTCAACCGACCCCCCACACTCAAAAATCCTCGGCGACGCCACTGCAGTCCATCACCAGGGCCAGAATCCGTTCAAGGCCTGGTAAGCAAGGCAAGCAACCCCAGCTGGGTTTCTGTCAGGTGACATCGTGGGAGCTGAATTTCGTCAACACATTCTACCCTGGACCCCCGACCTGATACATGATACTGGGTGTATGCATGTTGTTGACTGCCTCCGGACATTCCTGCTCAGTGCACACTCAAAGCTTTGAATGCATGGAGACGCTTCGTACGGTGCTGGCATTGCATCTTCGTACGACGGCAGAGGTCAGTATCCCGCATGACATGCTGACCGTGGAGCATTTTGATTGTGTCACTGTTGAGCCGCAGGTGACGATTCTAGCTCTCACTCCAAAGCTATGTGATACTGCACCGCAATGTCGTAACGTTTGCGGCACAGCTTGCTTTCAGGCGCACTGCGCCGGTAAAAATTCCATTTGTTGCTGCTGGTAAATACTAAATATCACGCTGTCATTTAGTGCTTGTACCCCAACGGCTGACATGTTTTCGTCTTCAGACCATCAGATCCGGCTTCAGAGGTCCGCGGGGAGCCGTGAGCCGCACGCACAGCCGGTATGGATTTCGGATACATATAGCCCGCTGACCGCTCGTCTGAGCAGTCCAGAGGGCCGCGTGGTCACGTGGTGTTTGGCGGCGGGAATTATAGTCGAGCACGTGATGTCACTCCGACTCTGAGTGAGCCGGCTGAGTCTAGCGGCGCAGCGCCACGAAATGGCTTCCATTTCGAAGTAAATAGGATGGTGGGTCCATCAGAAGCACGCGACCAGGCTCCTGTATATACTGGTCATTACGTAAGAGACCAGCTGTTGATTACATGCTAATCAGGGACAGTACCCACCGGCCACCACTGCCGCAAGCGGGCCACACTGTTGATTGCATGCTAATAAGGGAGAGTACCCACTGAAGCAGTTGCTTCATGTATTATTTAGCGCTAACGGTGGCAAAGTGCTAACATTGAATCTTTGCTTTATGCACCACGGTACTGAGCTCCTGAGCACTGAGCCCTGAGCACTGAGGTCGAACTGCGTCCAGTCTAGTGGTGCCAGTTTCAGAAAATATTTGTCCAATGTCCGACCGTTCCAAGACCATGGCCAGCTGTCCGTCCGAAACTGTCCGAAAATCATTGTTTGTCCGAAATTTGTCCGAAAGCAGAATTGAGATGGAAATTAATTACCCGTGGCACACTTTCTTTTTTAATAAAAAGAAGTAACTAAGTAATTTTCGCGAAAGGCCATCCTTGGGCATTGATGTCCGAAAGTGTCCAAAGAAATATGCTTATGTCCGTCCGAAAACCGATTCGGTCTTCGGACAAATTCGGAATTCCGAAAATGATTGTACCGATTGACACCATTGCGTCCAGTCCTCGGTGGTAACGGGGTCACCAACTATCCACCCCCAGCAAACAGCTCAGTAATCCTCTACGGATCGTTGCCAGGTCCCGTGCCTGACGCTGATGTACCACACTCACGCCCGCCCCCGCACACCGATATCGACTCACCTCCGCTAGAGAAGCTCCTGCATCCAGCTCAGTCGGTCGCCGGAGGACGTAGTCTGGCCCGGTCCACCACCGTTCCCCCGGACAAGAATCGGACCCCGGGCCCCGACCACCGCACCTCACCACCGTGTCACGCAGTCTCCGCCCCGCCGCCGCCGCCGCCGCCGGGCTCCCGTGACGTCACCCACGGCGCATCGCCATGACTACAGGGTGGCCAACACTGACAGCGGTGCGTTCCCCACTCATAAGGCCCAATTAGGCAGTAATCAGCCCCGACCAGAGGCCGAGGTCGGAGAGATGTTATTGGCTCACCCGCCGCTGTTGTGTTGTTTGGATACGACCGGCACGGAGGAGGCTCCTTGGACACCGGAGATGAGTAGGAACGCAGACGGCACATACTCCGGGCGTTTGTGTGGAATATGACACCGGTAGGCTGATACAGAGCGAGAGCACGGGAAGTTGCTAAACCCCAGGCTACACTATGCGTGATAGAACGCAAAGTACGCACGGTTTTTGCAAGTTTGCGTCTTTTGCGTAGTCTAAAAATGTTCAGCTGATTGAAAATGCATTGACTGAGCTACACTGGAACAGTAAGCAAATACCGCATGAAATATCACGCAAACTTGCAAAAGACGCAGCACGGAAGTACGCAATTCTGGAAAAGACGCAAGTACGCAAGTATGCAAAAAAGTTCAGAGTTCGAAAGTTTTTCCGTTTTTTGCAAGATTGCGTAGTCTGAGACAGTTGGTGGCGCATCGCCGGCAATCTGTATTGTCAATAACTCTTGATAGAATATAGAAAAGAGACGTGCGAATGGCACCAATGTGTTTGTCTCGTCCAGATGCATCGCCCCAAATGCAACATGACATACCTGGGTCACCAAATGACATTGACCTGAGGTCAAATTTTGAAGTTGACCTAACCAGGACACCATTAATATTTGTCGAAGCGCATTGACGAGACAAACACGATGGTGTCAAAATTATTGCTCTATCTTCAACCGATACAAAGTTATTCACAATTTTTTGTTAAAGAAAATCCCATCGTAACCTCTGGAGCCTAAACTATTGAGTATTGACCCACGTGAAGTCCCTGACTACTTTTTAGCCTGAGTACTCAAGCACTGATGCATATTCATCAAAAGGATCAGTCTAATTACCATTTCAAAACTATAACTACGCAAATCCCGGACGGTGTCAAAAAACGGTACGCAAAAGACGCAAACTTGCAAAAACCGTGCGTACTTTCCGGAACAATCACGCATAGTGGAGCCTGGGGCATTAGCCACGGGCATGAAATCGGAGTAGTACCTCCATCAGTTTCCTATGATGCCTTGAGAAGAAACATTGAAAAACATGTTGAGGGCTATAGCCTTGACGAAACGTTGGTTACTATGTGTTGGATATCCATATTACTCTATGGCCTGGTATATTAACACTCGCTCTACGGGGGGTCCTAAAACGACCCCCCCCCCCCCCCCTTGAGGTTTTCTTTAATAACTTTTTACACATGCGGCGCATCTTGCTGAATCTTTTAGTAGCTGAGTTTACAACAATAATACGTATCCAATACAAATTTGAAGTGTATACGACTTGACCTTGATCGTGACCTATGACCTTTTCGTCAAGGTCATGGCAGAACCCAAAGGGCCATTGACCTGACCCCAAAGGTCACCAGTTGGGGCATTCCATGACAGATCGACCAAGCCACAACACCATATATCTCAGATTTCGACAAAACTAAGTGTCGGGGGTTATCTGGGCCGTAGATTCACGCTGTGAAATTTGCAGTCCCGTCTAGCGAATGGGTTTCGAGTTATAGCCTAAGGCACCTTTTTGATATCGCGCAAAGCTCTAATTTGCAGCGGGCAATATCTCCCATCTCAATCATGCGAGTCATACAAACATATATATCATCAGAATCATCATGAACTATAGATGAATATGATATAAATACTTCGTGAAAATTCCAAAATTTTGGAATTTTAACATTGATATTAGGTAAAATCAAGTGATTTTATCATGTGGCCATTTAAAATTCGGAATTGTTTCCATGCCAGAATCGACTTCGTTACATAAGTCTTTGATGGTAAGAAAATTGGAGATTTTTTCTTCTTCTAAATATTGTATTTATAGTTTTGTATTTGAAAACAAAATGGTCACCAGCATGTCTTTGGTAATATCTTTGCACGCAATTGTGCTAGAGAGCTCAATTCAACGGCACTATGCTGTTTTCGTCGACCTGATTTCAATGATATATAACAATTAACATGAACCTTTTAGTCGCTCTGTGACCTCAAGGTCACGTGCCTGAGGTCACCCGGTGCAGGTGGGTCAGATCGACCAAGCCATAACACCCTACATCTCAGATTTCTATCAAACTAAATGTCGGTGGTTATCTGGGCCGTAGATTCACGCTGTGAAACTTGATGTAGCCATTTAAAATTATATTTTTCCCCATGCCAGAATCGACTTCGATACATAAGTCTTCGATGGTAAAAAATTGGAGATAGTTTGTTTTCTAAATATTTCATTTAGTTTTGTATGAGGAAAAAATGGTCACCAACACGTCTTTGGTAATAACTTTGCACGTAATTGTGCTAGAGAACTCAATTCAACGGCACTATGCTTTTCTCGTCGACCTGATTTCAATTATATACAACATGAACCTTTTAGTCGCTCGGTGACCTCAAGGTCACGTAACCTGAGGTCACCCGGTGCATCCCACGTCAGATCAACCAAGCCTAGCACCCTACATCTCAGATTTCTATAAAACTACATGTCGGTGGTTATCTGGGATTCACGCTGTGAAACTTTCAGCCCCGTCCGTCGAATGGGTTTCGAGTTATAGCCTCAGACATCTTTTTGATGTCGCGCAAAGCTCTAATTTTCAGCGGGCGATATCTCTCATATAAATAATGAGAGTCATATAAACCTATATATCATCAGAATCGTCAGAAACCGTATATTAATATGATATATTTGTATTATAATTTTTGGAATTTTACATGTGATCTCAGGTCAGATCACGTGATTTTGTAATGTGGCCATTTATAATTCGTATTTTTTTCCATACCAGAATCGACTTTGATACATAAGTCTTCGATGGTAAAAAAATGGAGACAGTTTTGTTCTCAAAATATTTTATATATATTTTGTATTTGGAAAGATCATGGTCACCAGCACGTCTTTGGTAATAACTTTGCACGTAATTGTGCTAGAGAGCTTAGCTCAACAGCATTATATTTGCCTCGTCGAGCTGCATTCAATGATACATAACATTACCCATGCAGGTCACTAACCTCAAGGTCACGTGACCTGAGGTTGACTTCCGGAATCACCTGGCTTGATTATACAATAGATGTGTTGGAATTTTTCGTTTGATTTGACAAAGTTGAACATCTGTATTTTTATAAGACACTTTTAGCTGCTTGTATAGCATTCTCGGTCTGCAAATAAGGATGCAAAAATGTGATTTATTGAGGATCTCACTGACGCCTCTATCGGCGAAATATTGAGGCATGTCATCACGTGATCTTGATCACTGAATGTAATAAGTGTCACGCGATTCGAAGAGCTTCCTATTCCTCGTAAAAAAACAATCACGAATTTTAACTGAGAACATTACGAAATCACGTGACCTGCTGTAGGTCATGTCAAATTTGAAAACAAATGCAATTTCCAAAAATAAAATTGCATTATATTAATTTATGGTCAATGACGATTCTGACGATATATAGGTTTCTATAATTCGAATGATTTATATGGGAGATATCACCCGCAGAAAATTAGAGCTTAGCGCGACATCGAAAAGATGTCTGAGGCTAAACTCGAAAACCATTCGACGGACGGGCTGAAAGTTTCACAACGTGAATGTACGGCCCACATAACCAACGACACGTATTTTCATCGAAATATGAGAAGTAGGTTGTTATGGCTTGGTCGATCTGACGTGCGCTGCACCGGGTGACCTCAGGTCACATGACCTTGAGGTCACAGAGCGACTACAAGGGTCATGTTATATATCATTGAAATCAGGTCGACGAGATAAGCATAGTGCCGTTGAATTGAGCTCTCTAGCACAATTACCTGAAAGGTTATTACCAAAGACCATGATTTTTTTTTTCAAATACAAAATTATAAATAAAATATTTAGAAGAAAAAACATCTCTCCAATTTTTTACCATCGACGACTGATATATCGAAGTCGATGCTGGCATGGGAAAAAAAACGAATTTGAAATGGCCACATCATAAAATCACGTGGTTGTACCTAATATCACGTATTGAAATTCCAAAATTTGGAAATTTTCAAAAAGTATTTATATAATATTAATATATGGTTCATGATGATTCTGATGAGATATATGTTTGTATGACTCGCATGCTTGAGATAGGAGATATTGCCCGCTGAAAATTAGAGTTTTGCACGACATTGCAAAGTTGCCCGAGGCTGTAACTCGAAAACTGTTCTAAGGACGAGGCAACACATTTCACAGCGTGAATCTACGACCTAGATAACCCCCAAGACATAGTTGTATCGAAATCTGAGATATAGGGCGTTATTTCGAGATTTGTTTGGTCAAGCTGTCCTGGAATGCCCCAGTTGACCTAGATGCTCAAAATGGGATGCCATTGGATTTTCCTTATGACAGGCATCACGCTACTTTTTACGATGTCTCTCTATCTCTCTCTCTGTTTGGAAGTTGTACTAAGCGCTCTGTATAATCGCTATTTTTGGACGTGGTCGATCTTAGGTCATTCACTTGACCTGGAAGGTCACCCGTTGACCTAAAACCTAAAACTCGCATACTGTTAGATTCCTCTCATGACAGGCAACATGCTGGTTCTTACCGCATTGCTCTATTTTGATTGGTTTGGAAGTTAACTGGGGGTCTTTTTAGGACCCCCCCCCCCGTAGGTCAAACCTGAGAAAAGGTCCCCGTAAGGCGAGGGTTAACCCTCGCCCTGGTGTGTGTGGGGGTCATTTTTACCTCCACCTGAGGTTTTTCGGGAATAGCGGGGAAATGGCGGCGCTGGGCGCCGCTAAATTTGGCACAGCTATTTGGGCATCAATAACACAGATAGTGTGAAAGTTTTGACGTCAGGACATCTCAGGTCACCAGGTCACGTCAAGTGACCTTACCTCCAAAAATGTTTGTGGTCGTGCCAAAGCCAGTGTTTGCCCGAAAGATTTGAAACTTTCAGGATTTCATAAGGTCATAAGTACCTACAATTCGTTTATCTCGGATCTTTTATCGGTGACCTAAGGTCAGGTCAATTTCGTGACCCCATTATAAGTCAATGGGCAAATATACAAATGCTTCCTATTCAAAGAATATGCATTGGATCAGGCCAATTCTTTCAGAATCATGTTATTTTAGCTAATTATTGATGAAACGGGTGCAATTGCTGCTCAGTGACCTCTGCAAGGTCAGCTGAGGTCATCTGAGGTCACCAGCACTTGTTTTGCCAATAACTCTTGATATAATACAGATAGAGACGTGAAAATGACACCACTGTGCTTGTCTCATCGATTCGCATCGCACCATATGCAACATGACCTACCTGGGTCACCAAATGGCATTGACCTGAGGACAAATTTTGAAGTTGACTTAGCCAGGTCACCATTGATATGTTTCGAAGCGCCTTGACGAGAAAACCACGATGGTGTTACAATTACTACCATATGGGCAACCAATAATAAGTATTCATGAAACATCTTTTTGGGGAAAAAATGCATTCGTGATCTTGGCGACCTCTGGCGTCTGGAGCCTAAACTATTGACCTCAGCTTAAATTAGGCACCAAATGCAATTGTATTTTGTATGAGCTTTCGATTGCTTTTTTCCGTGTGTTCCTAGCTGTCATAGTTTCCGATATATTTGGGGGTTTCTAGAGCAAAGTCCTGTATTTTGACAATTTGACCATTGATGACCTCTGGTCACCTCAATATTGACCTGAGCCAAATCATACCTGAAGTAACTTCGAATGTCCTTGTCGAGAGCTTTCGAACTTTTTTTTTGCCACGTCTTTTTAGCCTTTTTAGTTTTCGAGTTAGAGGGGGTCATTTTGATCCCCCAGCCCTCTCACCATGGCGAAATTGTCTCAGAGGCCCACCGGGGCGCGGGTTAACGCCAGAAAGTGACGTGAATGAAAGTGAAACATAGATGGTCAATCCAAGCAGTCCTTTTCCCAGGGCAATCGTGTGTTTCAAGGCACGATTTCCAATCCACGTATGCACCAATCCTCCCCGTAAGCGCTGCGTTCTGGGGACTGAGCTCGTGTCGTCGAGCGGTCTACATACGGGCTGTTGTTGATTCCGTGAAGCCAGCACCTGTGGTGAGTGACGGTAACGCGTAACTGTGGGGCCGCGGGGTCCAGGAATATAGGGAGGTGAGCTGGTGACTGGGCCATTGTGCCGCCGTTCCTGCCGGTATAGAGCACCGACAGCCGGCACGCTTCCACGAATGCTTCCCCGAATGCTTATGGTACGATGCGGTGAGCACAAGTGCCACGAGCCGCAACACAAGCGCCGTGTCGGGCAGGGAAGCACAATACAAGAGGGACGGTGGAAAGGGAGCAGAGGTGACCAATGGCCATCTGTTTAGAACATACATAGTGCATCAACTGGCAACCAGTAGTAGACAGTATTTTATAACGTTTATAATTTGAACAAAGCTACAACGTGCCTTGATTGTCCTCAAAAATGGCAATCAGAATCAATAAGTAAATGCTTGAAAATCGATGAACATCTGCCACCATACAACCACCACACAAACGACGACAGGTGACAGATAATGGCACACAACGGAGTCATATTACGGTGTTCGCAAAGCTCACAGAACGTACCACCATCTTGTAACACCTGCCATACATCGGAGATCCAGATGCGGGCTGTGACCCGTGCTGAATCATTGGACGCACCAAGCCCTAAGTACAGAACACCTCGCAGTGCTTATGGTTGGTTGCTGCTCCAATTCATAAACAATATTTTAGTACTTCTCACTATATATATATATATATATATATATATATATATATATATATATATATATATATATATATCTATCTATCTATCTATCTATCTATCTATCTATCTATCTATCTATCTATCTATCTATCTATCTATCTATCTATCTATCTATCTATCTATCTATCTATCTATCTATCTATCTATCTATCTATCTATCTATCTATCTATCTATCTATCTATCTATCTATCTATCTATCTATCTATCTATCTATCTATCTATCTATCTATCTATCTATCTATCTATCTATCTATCTATCTATCTATCTATCTATCTATCTATCTATCTATCTATCTATCTATCTATCTATCTATCTATCTATCTATCTATCTATCTATCTATCTATCTATCTATCTATCTATCTATCTATCTATCTATCTATCTATCTATCTATCTATCTATCTATCTATCTATCTATCTATCTATCTATCTATCTATCTATCTATCTATCTATCTATCTATCTATCTATCTATCTATCTATCTATCTATCTATCTATCTATCTATCTATCTATCTATCTATCTATCTATCTATCTATCTATCTATCTATCTATCTCTATCTATCTCTATCTATCTCTATCTATCTCTATCTATCTCTATCTATCTCTATCTATCTCTATCTATCTCTATCTATCTCTATCTATCTCTATCTATCTCTATCTCTATCTATCTCTATCTATCTCTATCTATCTCTATCTATCTCTATCTATCTCTATCTATCTCTATCTATCTCTATCTATCTCTATCTATCTCTATCTATCTCTATCTATCTCTATCTATCTCTATCTATCTCTATCTATCTATATCTATCTATATCTATCTATATCTATCTATATCTATCTATATCTATCTATATCTATCTATATCTATCTATATCTATCTATATCTATCTATATCTATCTATATCTATCTATATCTATCTATATCTATCTATATCTATCTATATCTATCTATATCTATCTATATCTATCTATATCTATCTATATCTATCTATATCTATCTATATCTATCTATATCTATCTATATCTATCTATATCTATCTATATCTATCTATATCTATCTATATCTATCTATATCTATCTATATCTATCTATATCTATCTATTATCTATCTATATCTATCTATATCTATCTATATCTATCTATATCTATCTATATCTATCTATATCTATCTATATCTATCTATATCTATCTATATCTATCTATATCTATCTATATCTATCTATATCTATCTATATCTATCTATATCTATCTATATCTATCTATATCTATCTATATCTA
>JAXIVJ010017007.1:0-27284 GCA_036785665.1 Chirona hameri | reverse complement strand
ATAGTGGTGCACAGAAATCGTAAACAGTTTTTAGATTCTTATGAAAAAGTGAAATAAATGTGGTTTTTGTTGGTATTGCGCTGCTTGGGTAAGCCATTGATGACGATTACAAATGCATAAGTAGTCCTCAGGACTTGTTTAAGCCGGTTTTGGCGATATCATCCGATAGAGGCCGTGTCCCCCTTTAAACCCGCGCCGTGCCATGCTCGGCGCCTCCTTCGCCGTGCTGGGGGGGGGGGGGGGGGGGGGCGTTTCGACGCCCCCCCCCTTCTAACTACGGCTCCTATATGACGTAGAACAAAAACCCAAAACGCGGTTCAAAAGCTCGTCAAAATTAATTTTGAAACTATCTCAGAGGCTTTTTTCTCAGATCAATATTGAGGTCCACCAGAGGTCCATCAATGGGTCAGATTTTCAAGTTTTTAGGACTCGCTCCAGAAACCCCACAGATATCACAGGAATACTATGATAGCTAGGAACAAACAAAAGGAAAGGAAATGGAAAGCTCTCTAAAACTGCAATCGCCAGGGTGTCTTCATATTTAAGCTCATGGTTCAATAGTTTAGGCTCCAGAGGTCATCAAATGTCAAAAAGGCCCTTTTTAGCATTTGTTTCTTCCTCACAAATAATCTTTATCCCTAATAAAGGTAGGATGATTTTTACGTCCATCGTGTTTGTCTCGTCAAAAGGCGCTTTGTATCAATATTGCATGATGTTAGGATATGTCAACTTTATAAATTTGACCTCTAGGTGTCAAGGTCATAGTGGTGACCCAATAAGGTCATGTTGCACATTGGTGAGACGTGTCTCCTACGAGAAAAAACAAACATTGGTGCCCAGTTTCACTTCTCCTATCTTAATTTTTGTCGAGAGTTATTGGAAAAAAAACTGTGTTGGTGGCCCCTGTATGGGTCCTCCTGAACAAAATGTTGCACCTGGAACTTCAGAATTGGCATATGACAACATGATTCCAGAGCAATTGGGCTGATATCATTCGTATCCCAGAATAGGAAGCATTTGATTATTTCCCTATTGACTTAATAATGGGTAAGCTCACGAATTGACCGGACCTTAGGTCACCGAGATAAACAATCCAAGATAAACGAATTGTAGGTACATATTGTCCTCCTATGAAATCCTGTAAGTACGAAATCTATCGGTCAAAAACTGTGACTGTGGTACGACCGGAAACATTTTTGGAGGTGGGGTCACGTGACCTGCCTGGTGACCTGACCTAGACATGACCCGAAGTCAAAAAATGTCACACTATGTGGGTAATTGATTGTCCTAACAGCTATGCCAAAAAAGACGGCGCTGCGTGCCCACCGTTTTTTTCGCTATCCTTCAAAAATATATAGGGGGGTCTAACCCCTCACCCGGCACGCGCGGGTTAATAAAATTGCACTTTTCAAATTCACAAAAAAAATTGCTAGACTTTCCCCCAAAAAATGCATCCGTTTACTTTTTATTTGGGGGGTTAAAAACCCAAAATCGAAATCCGAGATCGCCACTTTGAAGGAGAATGGTCATTTCCATTCTTTGACGTTGTTATTTGCAATTGCTTTTAAAGTCTATTTTCTACGATTGTCAAACATTTATCGTTTTTCACACTAATGGCATGACACTGACGTCACTACTAACCGTCCATTATCTCCCAAAATACTGCACTATTCCTCCCCTTGTTGTGTGTCTGTATGTCTGTATCAATTTCAGTTGAAAGTGGTTGAGTAAGACTTGAAACATGGATGTAAGGATAAGTAGGTACTGGAAGTTTCACTTTGATATCTATTATAGTTTTCAGGTTATTGAGCCAAGAGCCAGGGAGAGTGCAGATACTTCTGATAAGGTTTTGAGCCTAGAAAGTACCTATCTCACCTACACTACGGTACCTACCTACCTATAATGTGTTTTTTTGATTGCTCAATTGCCATTGGGACCTTCGTGAGAATCACACGTGAATTTTGTACACACCGCTGTCCACGTCGTCCTCCCGAAAGTATATTCCCACAAAAGCACCACGAGGTCATTTTTGGACAACCTTTACGCGAAATAGAATGTAGATAAGGATTCCAATTGATAACCATTGAGGTGTTCTTCCCTACATTGTTTACAAAAAAAACGTTTGTTCCCAGTTTTCAATTCCGCTGGGCTAAGCTTGCTGGCCGCTATTTTCCGTCCAGTTGAACTTTTTTAAGCCCTTTTTTTATGGTAAGGAGCCCGTGCTTTCCAAATTTTCCAGTTTTCAACTTGTGGATAGCTGGATTTTGACTTGCTGGCAAAGTCAATTTTTGCGATAAATTGTTAACTTTTTGGGGGGGGATGGGGAAGAGCACATGTTTTCCCTTCCAGCTTTGGGGGGGGGGAATCATAGGCGGATCCAGAAATGGGTGGTTTGGGTCAAGTTGTGGGGTGGGCAAATCCCAAAAGTCTCACACAATTCTGAAAGTCTATCGGATTTCGCTTGACCTGTGCAACGATAACTGAATTAAACAAACTTTCCTTAGTAAAATGTTGTCTTATATTTATAGTATCTCAGGAAATGTGTCAAATTTGCAGCCGATGTTCAGGTAGGTTTTGGGAGGGGGCATGCCCCGTGGGCCCCCCTCTGATCCGCCCATAGGGGGACATGGCCTGGTTTGCCCCCACCCTCCCTGTATCCGCCAGTGCGGCTATAGACCCTATTTTCGGCGATAACTTTTGAATGCATCGGACTGAGTAGAACACATTTTCTTCGCAAATGGACGTTTTAGGCCTGCCGCTAATTTGTATTATAAAAGTTGGTTAGTGTCAAACGAAAATTTAGGTCGCTTTCCATTTATCCTATTGGTTAACACAATATGAGCTCGGATAGAGGCTAACGTCCGGTCGCTCTGTAGTCCCGCCCTATACCTCCGCATTGACGACTTGCAACGCGACTCGGTCATTGATCGGGCTAGCGCCGGGTACAAGGGTCAGCCACATTGAATTGTCGTTTCGTATTGCATTTTGATGGGTTGATCATTCCTTGGTTAAGTTGCTTATATTATTCTTTTAAAATCAGGGATGTGTTCAATTGGGGCCGATTTCTGGCGTTTTTGGGCATGACCCATCTTGCCCCCTCCCCCCCCCCCCCCCCCCCCTCTCGCACACCTGCTGGTATCTGCCCGTGGCTTAAACTAAGACAAGCTACTTGATAAGCGCATGAGCGCTCAATAATAATCGACTGAAGTTTTATACGTGCCTTGTTTCCTGAAGTTGTCTTGAAACACGTATGGACGGACGTTTCACGTAAAGCGCATCCGCATTCCATAGTCTATACTATACGTCAGTTGAACGGGGCCACCGTAGATAGTAGATTGTGAGGGCCCGAAGTTTCACATTGCCTCTACTTCATTGTGTTGCTGCTGGGACCTTCAAAGAGCTTGTGCGTGCAACTAAAATTGTTAACACCGCGCACCGACAGGATCCGCGCAACTGCGAACCGACAGGGGGGGGGGGGGGGGGGCGGATTACTGCCTCTAGATTAAAAAAGAATTCTAACAAAGCGACAAACATAAAAACGTAGATAGCCTCAAGACAAGGTATTTATGAAAGTACTGAGGGTCATGTTTAGGTCAGATAATTTGTGAGGTCACCAGAGGTCAACAAAGGTAAAATGTCGGCCATATATGGTATCCTTACCAAAAAACGTCAATATCTTGAACAAACAGAGCTAGTGACGCGCGAAAAAAAGTCCGATTTTTTTTTTTGTCACTCAGGCTCCATCATATTTCATCTCAGGTCAATAGTTAGCTCAGGGGAGCCAGTCCCCCATCGAACTTGAAACATTCTAAAAATCGCGGAATTGTTTTAGGGAATAACTTTTAAGATACGCATGATTAAAGTGATTCCTACAGTTTTCACCATTGTGTTTCTCCGTCAGACGAGACGCATCGAATAGTATATCGTAATGAATATGACCTAGTTGGGTATTATTTCCAAATTTACCTGGCTGTGCTCAGGTAAGGTCAGGTCAAATTCAAATTTTGCAATCAATCAACGCGTTTCGACGAGACCAAACACAATGTTGAGAAACTCCATTACTCTCCTCTGATTTTGGCAAAAAAGTACGCGGGACCTCGGAGTCACCTGAAGTTGACCTCGTAGAGGGTCACAGAACAAAAATGTGACTTGGGTCTTTGCAATACGGCACAATAATGACGTATCTGGTGAAAACTGCGTCAAATTTAAGCATTTAACTGTGGATTTATACGTGTTTTCATTTGTATCCATTTACTTATAATGATGAGGTCACGAAAATCGATCATGAACCTTAGGTCATCGATATTTAAAATTTAAGATAAACGAATTGTACAGGTACTTATGGCCTAATTAAGTCCTGTGAGTTTGAAACGCTTGGTCAATCACTGTGGCTTTGGCACGACACAAACTTTCAAAAACTTGCTTGGATGTGGGGGCCAATTAACATGAACTGTTGACCTGACCTGAGCTGACTCGAGATAACAAAATACACACCTTGTAGATCATTGATGCCGAATAGCTATGCTAAGTTTGGCGGCGCGCTCACTCAGTGGCGGGCAGATCGTATTTTTCGGATGGGGGGGGCAAATAAACCCAGGGGCCCCCTCGACCCAAAGTGCCCCCTCCACGGCCAAAGGGGAGCGCCCCATTTTTGGCGCGAAATGGTATCTCCTCGGATTTAGGCCACTATATTTTGCAGTGCCCCCTAAATGATCGCAAAAAAAACGTCGGACAGGCCCCCCCTGTTGAAGTCACAGTCCCCTTCTTGAGACGCCCATCAGGCATATCGAGAGGTCCCCTCAGGCCGACTAAGGGACTTCTGTCGGCCTTAGAAGGCCCCTCAGGCTGGCTGGAGGGCACATGGGGCTCTGGGACATTGTTTCGGTCAAAAATAAAAATCGAACCAACTTCTCGGAGGGCCCCTCTTACAAATGTATGGGGGCAAAATCATATGTTTGTCCCCCCCCCCCCCCCCCCCCCCCCCCCCCCCACAACACACACACTTCTTGAGTGGGGGCAGCTGCCCCCCCCCCCTTTATCCGCCGCCACTGGTGGGGGCAACTTGACCAAGACGGGTAGTCGATGTTCGTGACTGCAGAGGGTAGCCGTTTTTTATGAGCAGTAAATAGTATGCATGCGATAGCAGTGTATATATTGCTTTGTGTCTCGTGCGGACTTCAAAAATGTTCTTGAACTAAAAATAGGCAGGATTTTTCGAAAGGAGGGGGCTTGAAGAAAATTTGTCACAAAAACTGCCCTAAACTTAACTAACAATGGTATTTACGCAAAATGGACACCCACACAAACGCGCGAAGCAGTACCAAAATTGAGGTTTCGAGCGGGCTGGAGAACTAATTTTGCTATTGGAACAGGATGCAGAGTCAAAACGAGGGGAAAACATGTCTGGAGCATAAGGTGGGGTCAAAAGACATGTTGCCCCCCCCCCATTTAGGCCCAAACGGTGGGCCTATGGCCCCATGCCGTGCCCCTGCCCCCCCCCCCCCTGGGGCCCGCAGTGTGTACAGTCTATATTCGACCCTTTCGTACTGGAAACGAACACTGAACTGATTTGCGCCGCATAGCGGCGCGGATTTTTTTTTTGCTTTATTTTTTCGTCTGGATAACAAAGGCCCTCAAAATTGGATTATTTTCATTTCAATAATTAACCAAATAAATTCAGCCCAAGGCTACCAATGCAGCCACTCAATGAGAGTCTTCCACGGAAAGATAGAAAGAATTTCGCCCCAGTGGCACAAAAATGTGATATTTTCGCCTTTTCAGATTATAACAGCTTGGAGTGCCTTACAGTTTCAAATAATTTTCATGGATTCCAACCATGAACCACAGTCCACATTATAAAACAAGCCCAAACGGCGGGCACTATGGTTTCGTTCGGCGGCAAAAAAAAACGATAGTCAACAAACCATCCTGACATCGAGGATTTATCAGGACGCACGTATGTAATATGCGCCGCAAAGCGGCACGTTTTTTGTCTCTAGATTTTACACCAGTCGCGCAAAATAGGTGGGTTTTTAGCAAATTTTGATGTGGGCACCAGGCATTGGTTGCCCCGCCTCCCCCTCCTCCTGGATGCAAGGGTGCCTGGGTGCCCGGTGCCCCCGGCGGATGTTTTTTTTATGGGGGGGGGGGGGGAGGGGACAAAATCAGTGGTGTATTTCTCAAAAGTTGTTGAGCAGGGGTGGGAGTAGCAGGTCGTCAGCCGTCAGCGAAGAAAGTTGTTGACAGGGGGAGGGGGGAGAGGGGGTAGGCAGGAGCGTCGCCAATAATTTTTAGTGGGGGGTCGGCTGAAATGACGAAAAAAAAATGTAGCCCCATTTTATGCGTGTATTTTATGCCTTTTGCAGCAATTTGAATGTGGTTTTCATGTTATAGTAGATACTTGTTATTTAGCGCCGCAAGCGGGCGAAATTGTACGGGTTTGCTGATACAACCCAGAAATATGGGCGATGGGCCTTGTAGAGGATAAGAAGCTAAAAATGCTATTCAATCAGTTACCGTTAAACGAACCGAAGCCGATGTCGATGGCCACCGACGTGACCACCCGATCATTTTTAATTAAAAATATATATATATATATATATTAATTTTAGGGTCGTGCAAAACTAAATTGTAATATTGGAACCAGACTGTGAGTGGAGCCATGTCTTGATGTCTTGGGGAGATGGTCCTGGCCCTGGCCACACTATTAGCTCTTAGGTCGAGCAAATTGGGCACCGCTGGATCAGCTTCCGGGTGTCGATGTCCGCGTTTTTTTTTTGCGTTCGCGTCGCCTTTTTCGGAACTCGGCAGACTATCTAAACATGTAGCCCGCTTGAAAGTTAATATTTTATAAAAGGAGTGGGCCATGGGGATTTAGGTACCGCCAAGGAGAGCCTCTGCCGGACACTTAAGGAATTCATTTCCCCATTTTCCAAATTTATATATGCAATTGCAAATGTTGTGTCATGCCGCGAAGCGGCGCGAAATTTTCACGTTTTTAACCGAATAGCTGGATTTTGACTACTACAAAGGCAATTTTTAGAACTGTACGTCCGACCGTTTGGGGGGGGGACAAAATCATAGTTTCAGGACCTTTGAAGGGACCATAGCCCCTTGCCCCCCCCCCTGGATCCGCTGCTCTCCCCCTGTTCCACCGCCTATGGAAGCGGATCCCGACTCCCTCAGTGCCCCATCAGGCGGCAAGAGTGCCCCCTCAGGCGGCCAGAGTGCCCCCTCTCAGGCGGCCAGAGTGCCCCCTCTCAGGCGGTCAGAGTGCCCCCTCAGGCGGCCAGAGTGCCCCCTCTCAGGCGGCCAGAGTGCCCCCTCAGGCGGTCAGAGTGCCCCCTCAGGCGGCCAGAGTGCCCCCTCAGGCGGTCAGAGTGCCCCCTCAGGCGGCCAGAGTGCCCCCTCAGGCGGTCAGAGTGCCCCCTCAGGCGGCCAGAGTGCCCCCTCAGGCGGCCAGAGTGGTCCCTCTCAGGCGGTCAGAGTGCCCCCTCAGGCGGCCAGAGTGCCCCCTCAGGCGGCCAGAGTGCCCCCTCAGGCGGTCAGAGTGCCCCCTCAGGCGGTCAGAGTGCCCCCTCAGGCGGCCAGAGTGCCCCCTCAGGAGGCCAGAGTGCCCCCTCTCAGGCGGCCGGAGTGCCCCCTCAGGCGATCAGAGTGCCCCCTCAGGCGGCCAGAGTGCCCCCTCTCAGGCGGCCAGAGTGCCCCCTCAGGCGGCCAGAGTGCCCCTCTCTCAGGCGGCCAGAGTGGTCCCTCTCAGGCGGTCAGAGTGCCCCCTCAGGCGGCCAGAGTGCCCCCTCAGGCGGCCAGAGTGCCCCCTGTGGCGACTTAAGTACACAAACTGGGCATAGACACATGTGTGTAGGAATGCCTATGAGAAAGTTTGTCCTCTTCGTGGGATATGTGTATATTAGAAATCTGAATAATTTGTCATGTTTCCAATGCTAATGGCGATCGTCATTAACAGTGTACCATTGCACGATTGTTTCAGACGTGTGCAAGAATTGTAGTAATTTGTAAAGGCGCTGAGTGTGAGCCAGTTGCCTAGAGCTTGGTGTGTAGCTCGTCAGCTGAATCTGATCCAGCTGAGAGACTTTGGAGACCTAGCCGAGTCTGAGCCGGCTACGGCTTCCTTGTCTCACCAACCCACTGCCCGGAAACACTCTCTTGGTTAGTTGAAAATGTTAATTGACATCATGTCATTGCATTGCTCTATTACTTGTCATTAACTGGAGTCGTTACTAGTCATGTTTAAGAGCTGCCATTCAGTATTATTTCTCATGGTTATGGTTTAGTACCGAGTGTTCAGCCTGAGATGATGTTACGGTTAATGTTGCAAGGATTGTTTAAGCATAACTGCAGCTAATAAGTAACAGAAAACAATGATCGTTTGTTGACCACTAATTTGTGTACGGAAATATCTGCCTACAGCATATAATTATCAACAGGGGTAACAGGTGCATGTTGCATGTTTTGTCCGGCAGAAACCGCATCGTTGCCCTGCTACTGCTGTCTGCACTGTGACTTGCTGCTTGCTTGCTGCTGCACTACTGCATGTCACTGGTCGCAATACCACTGTCTGTCCCCTTTCCTCTGTTTGCTTTTATTTTCATTTTCTGTTTGAGTGAGCACAGAGCGGGGTCGCGAGGCGCGTTTTGGAGAATGGGCAGAGACGGAGGTGAGAACAGTTTCAAGAGAGTGTCATGTCGACACTTTGTGAAGATTTAGCAGGTTAAGTTTATCAAGATCGTACTGTAGTCATTTAAGTTTTAAGATGGAGGATATTTCAGTGCTGAAGAACATGCGGGCATTGAAGAAGGGAAACCTCACCAGAACAAGACGGAGAGCCTTTGTGCTAATAGACACAGTGGGCAGCAAGAGAGAGCTACGTTCAGTCATGAAGGAGCTGGACGTTGCCCTGCAAGAAGTGCTGGAAGGAAACCTGAAGTACGCAGTAGCACTGCAGGATGAAGGTGAAAGGAGAAAGAGCGAAGAATATGGTCAAGAAGTCTCAGAAGAGCACAGGTTGGCTCTGGATAGAGTAGAAGCCCATCTGAAGGAACGAGCTGGAGAACCTCCCTCAGAGGCCACCACGAGATCATCAGCTGCTTCAAGAGCTTCAGCACGACATGCTACCAGGATGGCACAGGTCGAAGACAAGGTTCGAGAACTGGAGTTGGAGCAACTGCAACACCGCTTGCAAAGGGAAGAGGAAGAGCAGAAGATACATCGGGAGGGGCAACTGCAAGAAAAACAAGATGCCCTGAAGTCTGCGAAGCTGAAAGCAGAGTTGACGAGAGCAGCAGAGAGTGATCTTGAATGGGACCGCAGAGATGATTTCACTGCTGAGGGTCAACCAGAAGGCGACAAAGAAGAAGCAAGACAAGAACTGGCCACACCCCATCCAGCGCATGAACCTGCAACTCAACTGTTCCGACAGAGCCTGCCACGGCTGAAACTACCGACTTTCAGCGGAAGCGTGGAAGAATGGCCAAGATGGTACTCGCTCTTCAGAACACTGGTGCATCACCAAGAGATGAGCGCTCATGAGAAGATGGCACACCTTCAGAACGCAATGACAGGTGCGGCCAGAGCCACCATAGGCGGGATGGTGTACGACGGGAGCTCCTATGAAGATGCTCTGCAAGCCTTGCGCGAGCGATACGGCAGAGATATCGATGTCGTTCAAGCAACGCTGAAGACGGTGTTCTCCTGCCCAGCCCCGAAGTCATATGATGCGAAGTCCTTCGAGAACTACTACGGTGCAGTTCACGGTGCATCAACGACGCTCATGAAGATGGGATACGTAGGAGATCTCCAGTCGTGCGAAAACCTGAGACGAATCGTCAGCAAGCTTCCCATGGACATGAGGAAGGCTTGGGCCGAACATTCTCTGGGAATGGAGCACCCGACTCTGATCAACTTTGATGAGTGGCTGCGGACACAAGTGCGAGTTCTCCTGAGCTGCGAGGCAACATCACCATCAGCCAGTCAACAGAAGAGGACGGTGGGGATGTTTGCGACAACGGCTACCACGTCAGGCGAGAGAAGCTGCGTCCTCTGCTGCAGAGGCCATGGGCTCTGGCTCTGCGAACAATTCAAGGCGAAGACTGTGGATGAACGAGCTCAAGCTGTTGCTGCGAATCGTTTGTGCTTCAGCTGCTTGCGACCTGGACACCAGAGCCGAGACTGCAGAACCGCTCGAGCATGCGGCATCGACGGCTGCGCCCTCAGGCACAACCGGTTACTGCATGGCAGCAAGAGGGTAAGGAGGCTGGCTTCGTCTTCCACACCTGCAGCAGGAACAGCTGAAAGCACCGCAAGGGAGGTCACCATCGCGTCCGTCCGGCGGGAGACAAGAGACCGCTCTTCTGTCCTCCTTCAAGTCGTTCCTGTGCGCGTCCATGGTGTCGACGGGAGGTACAAGGACACCTTGGCGCTGTTAGACCCTGGTGCGCAGACGTCACTCTGCAACACGTCCGTTCTGGATGAGCTGCATGTCGTGGGGGAGACTCAGCCGCTCCGACTGAACAACGTGGAAGCTGCAGGCCGGGAGAGGTTGTCCCGACGAGTTCAACTGGAGCTTTCTTCTCTTGCAGACACAGAAGATCGCACGACGAAGATCTGCGTGCCAGAAGCATTCTCAGTAGACAGAGTGAACGTACGAACTCCGGTCTTGAAGAGTAGGGAGGTGACGAACCTGAAGCACCTGGAGGGATTGACGATCCCAGACCTCTCAGGCGGCGAAGTCGAACTGCTGCTGGGTGCCAACGTGCTCGAGGCGGTGCTCCAGCGTGAGGCACGAGTGGGCAATGCGGGCGAGCCTGTGGCCATCCGAACAGCTTTCGGTTGGTCTCTGACGGGTTCACTAGCTGGCGTGGTACCTGATCACTACCGTGAGGTGATGTTCATCAGCACGTCGTCTCACCAACAGTCAAACCAAGACCTGTCAGACCTCCTACAAGATTGGTGGACCACCGAATCGTTCGGCACGAAATATGAAGACAAACCTGTTCTGACACCTGTAGACCAGAAGGCGATGGACATCCTGGAAAGAACGACGCAGCGGCGAGGTGACAAGTATGAAGTGGGTCTCCTCTGGCAAGACGAAGAAGTTAGCATGCCAGATAACTTCGCGATGGCGTGCAGCCGGCTTCAATCGCTGGAGCGCAGCTTGATGAGGGACCCAAAGAAGGCTGAAGCCTACAGCGAAGTCCTGGAGGGCTACGTTCAGCAAGGGTACGCGCGCAAGCTGACGCCCCAAGAAGGCCAAGAGAAGAGCAAGAAGCGTTGGATCCTCCCACACCACGCCGTGATTCATCCAGAGAAGCCGAAACCAAGAGTTGTTTTCGACGCGGCCGCACAGTCCCAGGAAAGGTCTCTGAACAGTGAGCTGCTGAAGGGCCCCGACCTGATGCAGAACCTGCAGGGAGTGCTTCTGCGCTTCAGACAGGATCGGTACGCGCTGGTGGCAGACATCTTCCAGATGTTCCACCAGATCCAAGTGAGACCAGAGGATCAACCAGCCCTGTCGTTTCTCTGGCGCGGAATGGAGTCCGGAAAGCCACCCGACCTGTACCAGATGCTCGTGGTGATATTTGGGGCGAGGTGCAGCCCGTGCATCGCCAACTACATCCTGCGTCGGGCGCTGACAGAAGGGAGCTCAACGGAGGAGATGGAAGAAGGAGGACCGCCGCTGTTCTCCAGCTTCTATGTAGACGACTTCCTCCATGCAGAGAAGACGACCGAAGCAGCTCTGACAACCATGAAGCGAGTCACGTCACTGATTTCGCAAGGAGGCTTCAGACTCACGAAGTGGAGGTCCAGCCACTCTGATCTTCTAGATCATCTACCTGAAGACGACCGAGATGCAACGCAGAAGAGGCTGACATCGTGCGAAGGGGGAGCACGGAAGGCGCTCGGCTGCGTGTGGTCGCCGACTGAAGACACGCTGAGCATCGAAGTGCGCACCTCAGATGTTCCGGCGACGAAGAGAGGTGTACTCAAGATGGCGTTGTGCGCTCAGCGTTGGTGCGCACAGCAACCGGGACGTACAGACGCCCGTGCACGAAGATCTGTCTCCTGGAGGGACAGACGTCTCTGTGAGCTGTGAAGCTGTTAACAATTTATCAGTCCGGCTGGCGCGGTGGCACGTGCTGTGTAGTGCTCACAGACAAGTATGTGCACTCAGTTATTGCCTCATGCTGACATTCTTATTTTATTTTTTGTTTATGTTTGCCTTTGATCACTGATCCTGTCCTGTGTTCGTGACCGTCCCGGCCTGTCCTGATGCCGTGATCCTTAAAGACTGCAGTGAACGCGGCGTGCTGGCTGGCAGACGGCCTACTACTGGACTGCTGGCCGTACCAGCGGTCTCGACTGGCACCACGGAAAGCGTCTCGGGGAGATGCCCCAAGTGCTTCACCCGTCGTCTGGAGACGGCGGGACATCGCTGGCGTCGTCCGGTGTCGGTGCGACGCGGGCGGGCGCCGCGGCGACAGCGTGCGCTGCTTGCGTTCCCCTCTTCACGCAATCGTTCCAGACATTCGGCGCCTGTCGCTCATGGTCGGCGATTCTGCCCACGTCGCGTAACGTTTAGTGTTGGTTCGCGGTGTTTGGCGTTAGAGACGCCACTACGTATGTGAGTGCTAGAGACACTGTGCCGCTTGTGGGCGTTACAGGTGCTGTGCCGTACGTGAGCACTAGAGACGCTGTGCGGTACGTGAGCGTTAGAGGCGATGTGGCGAGGCGTTGATAGAGGCGTCGCGCGAGCGCCAGAGACGCTATACTGATACAGTGAGCCAAGAAAATGCGTGTGTGATACACCACAGGTGGCGTATTGTTGGCACGACGATAAAACGCGGTTTCGTCGAAGCTTACGTCGCTCAGCGTGTGAGTTTTCGTCTCCTCCGAAAACTGGGGGGAGTATGTGGCGACTTAAGTACACAAACTGGGCATAGACACATGTGTGTAGGAATGCCTATGAGAAAGTTTGTCCTCTTCGTGGGATATGTGTATATTAGAAATCTGAATAATTTGTCACGTTTCCAATGCTAATGGCGATCGTCATTAACAGTGTACCATTGCACGATTGTTTCAGACGTGTGCAAGAATTGTAGTAATTTGTAAAGGCGCTGAGTGTGAGCCAGTTGCCTAGAGCTTGGTGTGTAGCTCGTCAGCTGAATCTGATCCAGCTGAGAGACTTTGGAGACCTAGCCGAGTCTGAGCCGGCTACGGCTTCCTTGTCTCACCAACCCACTGCCCGAAAACACTCTCTTGGTTAGTTGAAAATGTTAATTGACATCATGTCATTGCATTGCTCTATTACTTGTCATTAACTGGAGTCGTTACTTGTCATGTTTAAGAGCTGCCATTCAGTATTATTTTTCATGGTTATGGTTTAGTACCGAGTGTTCAGCCTGAGATGATGTTACGGTTAATGTTGCAAGGATTGTTTAAGCATAACTGCAGCTAATAAGTAACAGAAAACAATGATCGTTTGTTGACCACTAATTTGTGTACGGAAATATCTGCCTACAGCATATAATTATCAACAGGGGTAACAGGTGCATGTTGCATGTTTTGTCCGGCAGAAACCGCATCGTTGCCCTGCTACTGCTGTCTGCACTGTGACTTGCTGCTTGCTTGCTGCTGCACTACTGCATGTCACTGGTCGCAATACCACTGTCTGTCCCCTTTCCTCTGTTTGCTTTTATTTTCATTTTCTGTTTGAGTGAGCACAGAGCGGGGTCGCGAGGCGCGTTTTGGAGAATGGGCAGAGACGGAGGTGAGAACACCCCCTCTCAGGCGGCCAGAGTGGTCCCTCTCAGGCGGCCAGAGTGCCACCTCAGGCGGCCAGAGTGCCCCCTCAGGCGGTCAGAGTGCCCCCTCTCAGGCGGCCATAGTGATCCCTCTCAGGCGGTCAGAGTGCCCCCTCAGGCGGCCAGAGTGCCCCCTCAGGCGGCCAGAGTGCCCCCTCTCAGGCGGCCAGAGTGGTCCCTCTCAGGCGGCCAGAGTGCCCCCTCAGGCGGCCAGAGTGCCCCCTCAGGCGGTCAGAGTGTCCCCTCAGGCGGTCAGAGTTCCCCCTCAGGCGGCCAGAGTGCCCCCTCAGGCGGCCAGAGTGCCCCCTCTCAGGCGGCCAGAGTGGTCCCTCTCAGGCGGCCAGAGTGCCCCCTCAGGCGGCCAGAGTGCCCCCTCAGGCAGTCAGAGTGCCCCCTCAGGCGGTCAGAGTTCCCCCTCAGGCGGCCAGAGTGCCCCCTCAGGCGGCCAGAGTGCCCCCTCAGGCGGTCAGAGTGCCCCCTCAGGCGGTCAGAGTTCCCCCTCAGGCGGCCAGAGTGGTCCCTCTCAGGCCTTGCACTTTGTTTGAAAGCGAAGTGAAATTCGTTTCGAGTCACTTCGATCTCTTACAAATTTATGGAGGGGGGCAAAATCATATGTCCCCCCCCGCTTCTTGAGTGGGGGGACAGCTGCCCCCCCCCCCCTTCCTTGTCTGCCGCCCCTGCGCTGCACACCGCCGTTTTCCCAATATTTACGAAAACTTCAGATGGGCGGATATCCGCATCCCACGTCGGTGCGCGCGTTAATACTTCACATGGTGACAAAGGCAGTCAGTTGCCGCAAATTATTTTGTATCAGACTACGTACTTATCAGTCAATCTACGCATGGGGTCTGTTCACATGGGTCTGTCCGACGTTTTTTTCTCTCGATCATTTAGGGCCCCTGCAAAAATATAGAGGCCTAAATCCGCCGAGGAGATACCATTTCGCGTTTTGTTTTGGGGGGAGGGGGGCTTTGGCCGAGGGGGTCCCCTGGGGATGACGTGCCCCCCCGCTTGCCGAATTTCTGGCGCGCCCCTGATGGGGCCTCAGGCTATGGAGCCGTTGCTGACGTGACAATGACGTATGCAGTGTGGCTCAGTGTGACCACCAGAGGCGCAGCCAGGGAGGGGGGGGGGGGGGGGAGGGGGTAATTGCCCCCCCCCCCCCCCCCTTACGGGTCACAGGGGCCTCACCGAGATTGGCCCAGATACCATTTGCATTAGCTAAATGACTTTCAAAAGGCCACAGAGGAGCCCTCAAACCAGGCAAGGGTCACTCTGATGCATGTCAAGGGCCCTCATAGACACTGAAGGGCTTTCGAAGCCAGCCCAGGAGGCCTCTTGGGCATGGCCAGGGGCCCATTGAGCCAACCCAGGGGTCCAAACAACTGTTTAGAGGCCTCTCAAGCATGTCCAGGGGCCATTGAGCCCACTTAAGGGCGCAAAAACATGCCCAGGGACCTTTCGAGTATGCCCTGGGGCCTGTTGAGCCCACTCAGGAGCTCCAAAAACCTGCCCATGGGCCTCTAGAGTATGACCACTTGTCCAGGGGTCAATTGAGCCCACACACGGCCCAACGAACCTGCCCAGTGACCTCTCGAACATGTCCAGGGGCCCACTATAGTCTGTTTCTGGGTCTCTCGAACCTGCCCAGGGGCCATTAGAGCCTGTCAAGAGGCCTCTCGAGCTTGCCCAGGGGCCCACTGAGTCTGTTCAAGGGCCTCTTGAACCTGTCTAGGGGCCATTAGAGTCTGTTCAGGGGCCTCTCGAGCTTTCACAATGGTACATTGATCCTGTTCAGGTCAGGGGCCTCCCGAACCTGCCCAGGGGCTATTAGAGTCTGTTCAGGGGCCTCTCGAGCTTATCCAGAGGGCCATTGAGTCTGTGAACGGGGCCCTCGAGTCTGCCCAGGGATTGCTAGCCGTCGCCTGGAGCGCCTGCTATAGCTGGAGCGCCTGCTAGCCGTGGGCGGCGCGGTCATAATGAGCGGTAATGTGCTGTACTCTGACCCACCTGGTGCAATGTTTTATTGGGTTTAAAATGGCAATTTGATAAGTATGATGCGTTTTTGAATTCGGGGGGTGATGGTAGTGCAAAACAATTTAACGATTTTCCTCTCAGGAGAGTGTGTACTGCAATATTTGTCAGCCAAGGGCGTCGCCGACGGGAGGGTCGGGGGGGGGGGGTCTGTGAAGGATCACCCCACTCAAAAAGGCAGGGGGCACTTTTTGCTGGAAAAATGAACAATTTATCGTAAAAATTGCCTTTGCAACAGTAAAAATCCAGCTATCAATAACTAGAAGAAAAAAACTGGAAAATGTATCGCCGCTTCGCGGCATGACACAAGTTTCGTAATTGCCTATACAAATTTGGAAAATGGGAAAAAGAATTGCATTGAGTGTCTGGCAGAGGCTCTCCTTGGCGGTAATTGCTGGACCCAGCCCCCAGGGTCCATCCCTCTCATACAATATTAGCTTTCAAGTTCCAAGCAGGCTACATGCTTAGCTAGTCTGCCGAGTTCCGAAAAAGGCGACGTGAACGCAAAGACGAGGAGATCGGCACCCGGAAGCTGCTCCAGCGGTGCACAATTTGCTGGACCGAAGAGCTAATGGGAACAGACCAGGACCATCTCCCTAAGCCATCTCCCCCCAGGCTCCTCCAGATCCACAGAGACTATTAATGCGCGGAAAAGTCTTCCTTTTCCTTGCTGCTTTCAAACAATGTGCACTGCTACCAGTTGTTTGTTGCAGTTCGGTACATATGTATACAGTTATTATTATCATATGTACTATTGAGCGCTGACTGCCACCGGTCATCGTGATTTACTATCCGAGGCTAATATATATGAAAAACTACCTTCATTTCAATATTTGTCATCATACCGAGATGTGCAACCAGGAAAAGGTGTTACCTGAGGCTTGGCTCCACTCACGGTCTGGTTCAAAATATTAAAATGTCGTTTTGCAGGACCTAAAATTAACATTTTCACGCCGCTTCGCGGCGTCACATCGGTGGCCATTGTCATTTAACGAAGCCATAGTCATCGTCATCGGTTCGCCGTAACGCTGAATTGAATGCCATGACATTTTTAGCTTCTTATCATCTACAAGGCCCACCGCCTATATTTCTGGGTTTTATCAGGCAAACCCGTAAAAATTTTGCGCCGCATCGTGGCGCTAACTAACAAGTACCTACCTAATATAGCATGCAAATCCACATTAAAAAATGCTGCAAAGGCTTAAATACACGTATAAAAATGGGGGTGATTTTTGTTCTTGTCAGCTAAGATGGATTTTCTCTCCTGTACGTAACAATACAAATTAGTAATTCGCTCAGTACAATGCCTACTGAGGGTCCTGGTCCTATCCACCTGATCAAAAGTAGACAAAGAAAAATGGTTAAAAAGGGGGCCTCACAAAATAAAGTGGCCGAAATCCGTAAAGTTTTTCATATCCAGGGGTATTTTTGGGAGGTGGGGGCCTTTCCCAGGGCACCCCCCCCCCCCTTCTGAAGGTCTGACTGCGCACCAGGTGACCACGGAGCACAGCGTACAGTATACACCATTGGGACCGTCTGAGTCTGAGAGCTGAAAATGTGGGAATCTTCACCTCATATTGATCGGCAAGTCAAAGTCAACCATTCTTGTTAGTTGTCACTGCGCTCAATCTGCCGCAGAGTTCTGGTGCGCTTTTTATTCTGGCTGCAGTCTCATTTTCGCGCAGGGCCAAGACGCACAGAGGTGAGCCGGATGTCGCGAATCAAAACAGATCCTGTTTGTGGGAATTGTGGGACGTTCAGGGGCGCAGCCAGGGGGGGGGGCAAGGGGGGCAATTGCCCCCCCCCCCCCCCTTACGGGTCACAGGGGGCCCCGCCGAGATTGGCCCAGATATCATTTGCATTAGCTAAATGGCTTTCAAAAAGTCACAGAGGAGCCCTCAAACCAGGCAAGGGTCACTCTGGTGCATGCCAAGGGCCCTCAGAGACACTGAAGGGCTTTCGAAGCCGGCCCAGGGGGCCTCTTGGGGATGTCCAGGGGTCCATTGAGCCCACCGATGGGCCCAAAAAACTGTCCAGGGACCTCTCGAGCATGTCCAGGGGCCCATAGAGCCCACTTAAGGGCTCACAAACATGCCCAGGGACCTTTAGAGCATGCTCTGGGGCCCATTGCGCCCACTTAGGGGCCCCAAAACCGGCCCAGGGGCCTCTAGAGCATGTCCATTTCTCCAGGGGCCAATTGAGACCACCTACGGCCTAACAAACCTGCCCAGTGGCCTCTCGAGCATGTCCATGAGCCCATTGAGTATGTTCAGGGGCCTCTCGAGTCTGGCCAGGGGCCCATTATAGTCTGTTTTGGGGCCTCTTGGACCTGCCCAGGGGCCCATTATAGTTTTCCCAGAGGCCCATCGAGTCTGTTCAGGGGCCTCTCGAACCTGCCCAGGGGCCATTAGAGCCTGCCCAGAGGCCTCTCGAGCTTGCCCAGAGGCCCATTGAGTCTGTTCAGGAGCCTCTCGAACCTGCCCAGGGGCCTCTCGAGCTTGCCCAGGGGCCCATTGAGTATGTTGAAGGGCCTCTTGAACCTGCCTAGGGGCCATTAGAGTCTGTTCAGGGGTCTCTCAAGCTTTCCCAATCGTCCATTGATCCTGTGCAGGGGCCTCACGAACCTGCCCAGGGGCTATTAGAGTCTGATCAGGGGCCTCTCTGCTTGCCAAGGGGCCATTGAGTCTTTTCACGGCCCTCTCGAGCTTATCCAGAGGGCCATTGAGTCTGTGAACATTGTGTCTTGTGTGAGTCTGTCAAAATCCTCGAGCCTGCCCAGCGGTTGCTAGCCGTTGCCTGGAGCGCCTGCTATAGCTGGAGCGCCTGCTAGCCGTGGTCGGCGCAGTGATAATGAGCGGTAATGTGCTGTACTCTGACCCACCCGATGCAATGTTTTCTTGGGTTTAAAAATGGTAATTTGATAAGTCTGATGCGTTTTTGAATTCAGGGGGGCGGTGTTAGTACAAAACAATTTAACAATTTTCCTCTCATGAGAGTGTGTGCTGCAATATTTGTCAGCCAGGAGCGTCGCCAAAGGGAGGGTGGGGGAGGTCTGGGCAAGCTCCCTCACTTTTAGAAGGCGGTGGGGGGGGTCTAACCCCTCCCCCTCCACACACACCTTTTCCGGGAAAAATTAACAATTTATCGTAAAAATTACCTTTGCAGTGCAGTCAAAATCCAGCTATCTACATGTCAAAGACTGGCAAATTTCGCGCCGCTTCGCGGCATGACATAATTTTCGCAATTGCTTATACAAATTTGGAAAATGGGAAAAAGAATTTAATTAAGTGTCTGGCAGAGGCTCTCCTTGGCGGGAATTGCTGGCCCCAGTGCCCATTCCCTTCATAAAATATTCACTTTTAAGTTTCAAGCAGGCTACATGTTAAGCTAGTTTGCCGAGTTCCGAAAAAGGCGACGCGAACGCAAAGACGTGGAGATCTGCACCCGGAAGCTGCTCCAGTGGTGCACAATTTGCTGGACCGAAGAGCTAATAGTGGAAACAGGCCAGGACCATCTCATCAAGCCATCTCACCTCACGGTCTGGTTCCAATATTAACATTTCGTTTTCCAGGACGTAAAATTAAAAATTTCACGCCGCTTCGCGGCGTCACATCGGTAGTCAACGTCATAACGAAGCCATAGTCATCATCATCGGTTCGTCGTAACGCTGAATTGAATGAATAGCATTTTTAGCTTATTATCCGAGCTACAAGGCCCACCACCTATATTTCTGGATTTTATCAGGCAAAATCGTAAAAATTTCGCGCCGCTTCGCGGCGCTAACTAACAAGTACACACCTACCTACTATAACATGAAAATTCACATTAAAAATGCTGCAAAGGTTTAAATACACGTATCAAAATGGGGGTACATTTTTCGTCATTTCAGCTGCCCCCACACTCAAAAGCCGACCCCCACCTCCCCCACCTGTTGTCAGCTAAGATAGGTTTTCTCTACTGTACGTAACAATACAAATTAGTAATGCACTCAATACAATGCCTACTGAGGGTCCTGGTCCAATCCAGCTCATCAAAAGTAGACGAAGAAAAATTGTTAAAAAGGGGGCCTCACAAAATAAAGTGGCCGAAATCCGTAGAGTTTTTCATATCCAGGGGTATTATTTTTTTTTGGGGGGGGGGGGCCTCTCCCAGGGGCTTACCCCCCTTTCTGAAGGTCTGGCTGCGCCCCTGGGGACGTTGCAAAGACCAAACATGAATGGGTCCCTGTGGGATGCATCTATTCCAGGTATGCGTTGCCTTCACGAGGTTTATGTAACGTAATGCACGGATGTGCGGGCGGGGGACCGATTCATGCGACTATGTTCCGGAAGTTGGTCACAGTCACAGAAACGCTGTCAGATTCGGTCAACGACTTAAATCCAAAGTTGACTCTAAACCGATCAAAACCGAACCATGTCTTATTAAATCAGGTCCATCTTCATCTCAGGATTGTGCTTCGGTTAAAAACGACTATGCACAGCAAGAACACCGCATAGTGTAACAGTAGGATATCATCAGCTGCCAAAATGATTGGCATTTGCTATTATGACAGCTCCATAGGATGCCATTTACCAAGTTTCTCGCTCGACGACTGGCTACCAGGAATTTCGCCGCACTTGATAATTTGTCGCAGAATAATTTGCACATGTGCACAAATAACTTTGCAAGTTCGCAAGGTGTTGTGAGAAGGTCAGCTGCTCATAGACACATGTGAGCGACAGGGAAGTGCGGTATCACCCACTCTTACAATTGCCGTGTGCCCATTTCTTTATCTTTTACAATATATGGCTTCAGCCTTCAGCGCATGTGCTGTTGTTATCAATGGCGGCACTTTATCGCATCTCTATCGGTATGAAACTATCATAGTACCTATGTCTTACTTATTACTTACTTATGTCTTAAGATAACGTTACCATTGTACAGACGTTGACAAAGTGCCTGCGAGCTTGATGTAACTTTTCACGTATCAATCAAAACGTTGGTGCAAATACAAAATGATTAAATACGTTATGGTATGCTCCCTTGTTTATGCAGTCGTCCAACATTTAAACCAAGACTTGAAATTTGTAATACAAAAGTTATTTAACCCTATTCCCTGCGGGGGGCAGATTCTGCCCCCCCCCCCCCCCCCCCCCCGGTGGTTTTTCACTTGCCGCTTATAAACCGTTAGGCCTAGCGTCTTGAAACTTTGTGACTTTTCCCAACTTTGAATAGCGCGTGTGGTGTCAACATTTTGAGAGAAAAAATCGGCCCAGCAGAGGCGGTGCCAGGGTCCTGTTTTGGGGAGAGTGTTACGAATGCGGTTGTGCGGCGCATACTTCATTCGTAGTTTGCGGTGCAATAAATGTGTCAGAAACATTTTCAATGCCATTTGCATCATACATACTGGGATTGTACGTGATTTTTGGCAGAGACGCACTCAGGTACACAAAATGAGAGGCGATACCCTCCCTCAAATTAAGTCCAACTTCAAATTAGTAAGATGCTAAAAGCGTTACTCGCATGGTGCCCCCCCCCCCACACGTTATTTGCCTGGATCCGCCTATGCGCAATATATTAAATGTAACAAATTACAGAAATGAATGCCCACATATGATGTTCGTGTCGTCCCAAACAGTCACGAACAGCACAAATTTGTTATCAGAAATCCCCCCCCATTTTACATCCCCTGAATACGTCTATGACTTCTTATTTTGGTATTCATCTTTTGATATATTAAAGACCAGTACATTTGAAGCTCAAACACGTTTGGGGCATGAAAATCGGTCACACCACATGGCCGCAATGACCTTTAAAAAAACACCCATAATTTTCGTATTTTTTGCCCCCTGCCCCCCCCCCCATTAAAAAAAATCGGGCCTCTAAAAGAAAAATCATAGGACGAATCGAATGGCGTTTTCCCCATCGAAATCGACCGAGCGGTTCTCGAGATCTTTGGGTGGGGACCGCAGAATCTGCCCCCCCCCCCCGCAGGTTAACGTAATGTTGGCCGCCCGCAGGGAATAGGGTTAAGGGATATAATGACCTTTCCCACACAAATGGAAGGACTTGAAGTTGGAAGAGGAGATCAACTTATAATATATAAATCCATTCACATTAATCTGTAATATGTTTTGTCATATGCTGCTATACATTTGTTCCAGCTCAAACATCATTTGTTTTCAGTGTATTTTAAATGTTAAAAAATTGTTTTTCACCTTGGTCGCTCATACCCTTGGTATTTTGTACAAAACAATATAAGTTATTATCACCATTCAACATTGAACAAATTGAAACAAACGCGCCACATATGTCCCGCTTCCATATAGGGGAGGAGAATACCGATCATTAACTCCGAAAAAGTATATGTAGGTGTTTTTTCCCAAACTTTATTTCTTGACATAAAAAATGCTGTTTCACTTCTAAATTGAGACTCGATTGATTACATGTGGCAAAAGATAATGCAGAAAAATAAATAAAAAGGTAATTATTTCCTTTAAATGAAACGGATAAAATAACAATGCAGAAAGTAATGCCCACATGTGATGTTCGTGTCGTCCCAAACAGTCACGAACAGCACAAATTTGTTATCAGAAAATCCCCCCCTCCCCGATTTTACGCGCTTCTTTGTCTCGACAACCGCCTATCAATATCATCCAGGTGAAATTTAGGCCACAGTGTCAGTATAACTAAGCCAAAGCAAGACGGAATGAAGGTACGCCGGTTTTTACTATCCTCTCTGCTGTGTAAGATTTTAGTGGGAAGGACGCGCGATCACCTATCACATTCCGAGCAAGAACCATATCAGTCGGTTGCTATGGTAACGCTTGTCAGCGCTGCTCGCTGAATATAGCACCTTTTTGCAGCACTTGGCACGTTAGGAATGAAATCAACGACGCCTCACACCGAGCCATTATCGATCCGGAATAACATATGTCGTTGTCTTAGGCGTGGACACAATTGAATCGTTAATATACAATTATGGATAGTGAAAATTTCAGGTGGAATTCTTTGTTTTTTCGAAGTCAAATAAAATAAAATAGGAATGACGCACTGATACCTATTATGCATTATAATCCGCTTAGACGTAAGAACACCTCACTGCGTGGTCAGCATTTTTGCCAAAATCCTTGCATAGGCAGAAGCGTCGTCACAAAATTTGGAGTGGGGGGGTGGCAGCCAGGTCAGGTGGTTGCCCCCCCCCCCCTCCCGCCCGAGGCAGGGCGAGGGCTAATAGGGCTAATGTTAAAATCATGTTAATCTGGGAGGAGGGGGGGGGGGAGCGATCCTTAGGGGGTCCTCGGCCCCCAGGTCCCTCCGCGGTGTCGGGTTGGGTTTCTCTCAACACAAGATAGAAATTTCACGGGTCCCGACTTTCCATGACGATCCTACGCTAGTGAGTGTACTCGTAATACTTTCCACATCATCTGCCTGTTCTGTAAATTTTGGTTGAATCATAAGCTAGACACGCAAGTGTTTTGTTTCAAGATCACATCATAAGTGTTTTTGTTTGCATTCGGGACGACACATGCCATGAAAGCACGAGTCTTCAAGGAACTGACCTGCTCATTGCTCACATTGCACTCCCGTGCCGTTTTATTCCGTTTACGTCCTGTTGCTATTCGGTTTCCGTTCCGTTTTATTCCGTTTATGTCATGTTGCTATTCGGTTTCCGTTCTGTTTGATTCCGTTTACCTCCTGTTGCTATTCGGTTTTCGTTCCGTTTTATTCCGTTTATGTCCTGTTGCTATTCGGTTTCCGTTCCGTTTTATTCCGTTTACGTCCTGTTGCTATTCGGTTTCCGTTCCGTTTTATTCCGTTTACGTCCTGTCAGACCTGTTGCTATTCGGTTTCCGTTCTGTTTGATTCCGTTTACCTCCTGTTGCTATTCGGTTTCCGTTCCGTTTTATTCCGTTTACGTCCTGTTGCTATTCGGTTTCCGTTCCGTTTTATTCCGCTTATGGCATGTTGCTATTCGGTTTCCGTTCCGTTTGATTCCGTTTACGTCCTGTTGCTATTCGGTTTACGTTCTGTTTGCTTCCGTTTACCTCCTGTTGCTATTCGGTTTCCGTTCCGTTTTATTCCGTTTACGTCCTGTTGCTATTCGGTTTCCGTTCCGTGTTATTCCGTTTATGTCATGTTGCTATTCGGTTTCCGTTCCGTTTTATTCCGTTTACGTCCTGTCAGACCTGTTGCTATTCGGGTTCCGTTCCGTTTGATTCCGTTTACGTCCTGTTGCTATTCGGTTTCCGTTCCGTTGTATTCCGTTTACGTCCTGTTGCTATTCGGTTTCCGTTCTGTTTGATTCCGTTTACGTCCTGTTGCTATTCGGTTTCCGTTCCGTTGTATTCCGTTTATGTCATGTTGCTATTCGGTTTCCGTTCTGTTTGATTCCGTTTACCTCCTGTTGCTATTCGGTTTCTGTTCCGTTTTATTCCGTTTACGTCCTGTTGCTATTCGGTTTCCGTTTCGTTTTCGTTCTGTTCCGGCTGCGTGCGAGTTGTGACTCTTACTGAGAGTTGAGAGACAGATGCTAAGCAGGTTTGTTACCTCACGAGCAGCGCAGCACGTAGCAGCCGCTGAGGTCGCTGGGGTCGGGACCCCAGTGTCTTCTGAAGCACTGTGGTCAACCACATTAAGAGTACACGGAATAATAGCCACTAGCACGGAATAATAGGCGACCGTTTCTCTGTAAGTAATTTTAGTATATGAGCTTGGAGCGCCTGATAATCGTGTTATGTGTTATGTGTACATGAGGATGTAAGCCTTCTTTATCCACTCGAACAAACAAATCGTCGGCTTACGTACGTAGTGTACACAGATGGCAGCAATACGTAGACCGTCATTCCATGTTCGCACACAAAGTCGGCTAAGCCCGTTGATAACCCTTTGCTGTATCCTGGGTAAAGTAATGTGTATGTGTTCTAACTTGCTTAGCGAACTGTAATGCAAAAATAAAAGGTGGGTACGAAGAACTTAATTAACCATAGCTTTTTGTTTATTCTTGTTTATATTTTGGGGTGCACGTATGGGTATATTTTCACGATACTACTCGCGTGTTCCCTTTTCTTTGTCACTACTGTGCTATACAGCAGGCAATAATTTAACAAATAGTCTTCCCGGTGATTTTTCATCATCACACTTGGGCGCATGACATCGACATGACGCATACTCCGCCAAAAGGCCCAGCCCTGTTGGCTAATTGACGGACAGGTCAATGTCTCTATTGGCTGAGCTGACATTTCAGACTGTTCCAGGTATATAATACTTAGATTATTCAGGCCATATACAATTTAGTATCGTTTTAATATAGAGCTTCCTTCAATGTATGTTCCTTAATTCTGACGCGCCACCTACACATTTTAAACACCAACCTGAGCACCCACAAATGTGCCAAATCTGGAAAATATCAAACAAATGAATTAATTAAATATAAGTTCCTCTAACTACACGTTTCGGCACAGCGGTATCACTTTAACACGCGCAGTGGAGAAGGGTATTCCAGTAACACGCAGTAGAGGGCATTGGCGGATCCAGAACGGGTGGTTTGGGAGGTATAATTCCAAAAAGTCTCACATAATTATTAAAACTCATCGGATTTCGCTTGCTTATGCATTGATAGCTCATTTAAAACTAACTATCCTTAGTGAAAGTTGGTTAGATTCTCTTTTATATCAGGAAATGTGTCAATTTGCGCCGATTTCAGGTGGTTTGGGGGAGGGCTATGCCCATTTTGCCCAACCGTAGATCCGCCACTGGTGGAGGGGGGGGGCACTTTAGCGCCCCCCCCCCCCCCCCACAAAGATCTCCGAAAGTATGATAGTTAGAACGATAAAATTTACAGGGTAGGTAGGTGCTATGATGATCTACATGTTATGAAATTTGTGCGACCTTAGGTCAATATCTTCTAGGTCAAACGAGTTCACGAATATCAAATCTGGCCAAATGTCACAATTTTGGGAATTTGACCTCTGTGACGTCACAGGTCACCAGCAATGTGTTTTAAAAAAATTGGGGATGAAAATTGACATTGGTTACCGAATGGAGTTTGAATCATCCCGACCCGACTGTGGTTCCGAAGTTATCGCTTTGCCGACCTCGATTCTGGGCGCCATCTTGGACTGCATATCCATATAACTCAAAAAATTATCGACCGATTTTCATTTTATTTCCGTCAAACGATCCGCCATTGAGTTGGCGTTAATGTCGCGGGCACACAAGTGCCCCCCCCCCCCCCCCCCTCCACTGCGCGTGTTAACCTCACGTCTCGGCACAGTGGTGTCAGACTCTTCTACGGTGCGCCTTGTGGCCGACATTCCTGCGCCTTAACGTACTCCTCCGCCTGCGACGCGCGCTGCCTCAGGGAACGCCGCTGCCGCACGTGCAGCCTGCAGCGGCGTGTGAGGCCGGCCGGTACGCACACGCGGCAGCACGTGCACGTGTGCGCGCGCGCCGGGGTGCGCCGCCCGGCCAGAGTCGAGGTCATGGACGCAGCAACAAAGGGCGCCTCACAAGGTCAGGATGCTAGCTAGTCAGAGTTGCTGAGGGGGAGGAGGCAAGGAGACGAGTCTCATCTCGGGGACCAGGATTGGGAAGAGTGCCGTTGTGGTCGTATAATGGGTAATGTAAAGGTAATGGACAATGTTTCTCAAGGCAGTGGTATAATTTATGTTCTTCACCCATCCAAGCCAGTGGCGTTGTAGATCGCAGTTATCAATTTTGATTTCCAACGTTTCATCGATGATTTAAATCCATTGTGCGCATTGAGGAATCTCCTAAACTGATATGGTTAACTTATTATAAATGCGTATTTACATTTTGTTTTGTAATGCACATCCATTGTCAACATGTACCGCATGTACCGCTGATACGACATGTCTACAGTCTATTCTAACTGAATATTGTACGCAACTGATAAGAAACTAAATCCCAGCTCTACGCGTCTTCTTGGCTGATATAATACACCGTATAACTATTCCTAACGGTCTCAATGACGGAAGCCACGCCGCTCACCAATTCTAACCCATCTCCATGCAGCTGATACCATACGATCCTTGTGCCCGAGTTCTTCAGCCGGCGCTGCCTCACCAGTGCGGAAGCTGAACTTGAACTTGGAGCGGCGCTTATGAGGAACCACGCGCTCCCACCCCAGCTGGGTCACGGGTGAAGGTCCCGTCAACCGCGCGACAAAAACAGCTCAGAAAGCGAAAGCGGCGGCACGTAAGGATTTAATGCCTAGATCGCGCTGTTAAACCACCTGATTCATGTGTGAAGCCTTGGGAAATGGTTGAACTGTAATCGTTTGCTTCTGTATTTGATGAATGATTGAATTATGTATAAGTGAGTATTCGAATAAGTGATATCTTGGTTATAATTTTCTCTTATTTTCTGAGTCTCCAATTATCTCTTCAGTCGTTTCCTTCTCTCATCCACATCATCAGCCAATAGTCA
>JAXIVJ010017006.1:0-27284 GCA_036785665.1 Chirona hameri | reverse complement strand
GGGGTCTGGTTAGCAGCAGACAGCGGTGTCTGAGTAGCAGCAGACAGCGGGGTCTGGGTAGCAGCAGACGTCTGGTTAGGAGCAGACAGCGGGGTCTGGGTAGGAGCAGACAGCGGGGTCTGGGTAGCAGCAGACAGCGGGGTCTGGGTAGCAGCAGACGTCTGGTTAGGAGCAGACAGCGGGGTCTGGGTAGGAGCAGACAGCGGGGTCTGGGTAGCAGCAGACAGCGGTGTCTGGGTAGGAGCAGACGTCTGGTTAGGAGCAGACAGCGGTGTCTGAGTAGCAGCAGACAGCGGGGTCTGGGTAGCAGCAGACAGCGGTGTCTGAGTAGCAGCAGACAGCGGGGTCTGGGTAGCAGCAGACAGCGGGGTCTGGGTAGCAGCAGACAGCGGTGTCTGAGTAGCAGCAGACAGCGGGGTCTGGGTAGCAGCAGACAGCGGGGTCTGGGTAGGAGCAGACAGCGGGGTCTGAGTAGCAGCAGACAGCGGGGTCTGGGTAGGAGCAGACAGCGGGGTCTGGGTAGCAGCAGACAGCGGGGTCTGAGTAGCAGCAGACAGCGGGGTCTGGGTAGCAGCAGACAGCGGGGTCTGAGTAGCAGCAGACAGCGGGGTCTGGGTAGGAGCAGACAGCGGTGTCTGAGTAGCAGCAGACAGCGGGGTCTGGGTAGGAGCAGACAGCGGTGTCTGAGTAGCAGCAGACAGCGGGGTCTGGGTAGCAGCAGACAGCGGTGTCTGAGTAGCAGCAGACAGCGGGGTCTGGGTAGCAGCAGACAGCGGTGTCTGAGTAGCAGCAGACAGCGGGGGTCTGGGTAGGAGCAGACGTCTGGTTAGGAGCAGACAGCGGGGTCTGGGTAGCAGCAGACAGCGGGGTCTGAGTAGCAGCAGACAGCGGGGTCTGGGTAGCAGCAGACAGCGGGGTCTGGGTAGCAGCAGACAGCGGGGTCTGAGTAGCAGCAGACAGCGGGGTCTGGGTAGGAGCAGACAGCGGTGTCTGAGTAGCAGCAGACAGCGGGGTCTGGGTAGGAGCAGACAGCGGGGTCTGAGTAGCAGCAGACAGCGGGGTCTGGGTAGGAGCAGACAGCGGGGTCTGGGTAGCAGCAGACAGCGGGGTCTGAGTAGCAGCAGACAGCGGGGTCTGGGTAGCAGCAGACAGCGGGGTCTGAGTAGCAGCAGACAGCGGGGTCTGGGTAGGAGCAGACAGCGGTGTCTGAGTAGCAGCAGACAGCGGGGTCTGGGTAGGAGCAGACAGCGGTGTCTGAGTAGCAGCAGACAGCGGGGTCTGGGTAGCAGCAGACAGCGGTGTCTGAGTAGCAGCAGACAGCGGGGTCTGGGTAGCAGCAGACAGCGGTGTCTGAGTAGCAGCAGACAGCGGGGTCTGGGTAGGAGCAGACGTCTGGTTAGGAGCAGACAGCGGGGTCTGGGTAGCAGCAGACAGCGGGGTCTGAGTAGCAGCAGACAGCGGGGTCTGGGTAGCAGCAGACAGCGGGGTCTGGGTAGCAGCAGACAGCGGGGTCTGAGTAGCAGCAGACAAGCGGGGTCTGGGTAGGAACAGACAGCGGTGTCTGAGTAGCAGCAGACAGCGGGGTCTGGGTAGCAGCAGACGTCTGGTTAGGAGCAGACAGCGGTGTCTGAGTAGCAGCAGACAGCGGGGTCTGGGTAGCAGCAGACGTCTGGTTAGGAGCAGACAGCGGTGTCTGAGTAGCAGCAGACAGCGGGGGTCTGGGTAGGAGCAGACAGCGGGGTCTGGTAGCAGCAGACAGCGGTGTCTGAGTAGCAGCAGACAGCGGGGTCTGAGTAGGAGCAGACGTCTGGTTAGGAGCAGACAGCGGTGTCTGAGTAGCAGCAGACAGCGGTGTCTGGGTAGCAGCAGACGTCTGGTTAGGCAGCAGACAGCGGGGTCTGGGTAGCAGCAGATAGCGGGGTCTGGGTAGGAGCAGACGTCTGAGTAGGAGCAGACAGCGGTGTCTGAGTAGCAGCAGACAGCGGGGTCTGGGTAGGAGCAGACGTCTGGTTAGGAGCAGACAGCGGTGTCTGAGTAGCAGCAGACAGCGGGGTCTGGGTAGCAGCAGACGTCTGGTTAGGAGCAGACAGCGGTGTCTGAGTAGCAGCAGACAGCGGGGTCTGGGTAGGAGCAGACAGCGGGGTCTGGGTAGCAGCAGACAGCGGTGTCTGAGTAGCAGCAGACAGCGGGGTCTGGGTAGGAGCAGACGTCTGGTTAGGAGCAGACAGCGGTGTCTGAGTAGCAGCAGACAGCGGTGTCTGGGTAGGAGCAGACGTCTGGTTAGGAGCAGACAGCGGGGTCTGGGTAGCAGCAGACAGCGGTGTCTGGTTAGCAGCAGACAGCGGGGTCTGGGTAGCAGCAGACAGCGGGGTCTGGGTAGGAGCAGACGTCTGGTTAGGAGCAGACAGCGGTGTCTGAGTAGCAGCAGACAGCGGGGTCTGGGTAGGAGCAGACGTCTGGTTAGGAGCAGACAGCGGTGTCTGAGTAGCAGCAGACAGCGGGGTCTGGGTAGCAGCAGACGTCTGGTTAGGAGCAGACAGCGGTGTCTGAGTAGCAGCAGACAGCGGGGTCTGGGTAGCAGCAGACGTCTGGTTAGGAGCAGACAGCGGTGTCTGAGTAGCAGCAGACAGCGGGGTCTGGGTAGCAGCAGACGTCTGGTTAGGAGCAGACAGCGGTGTCTGAGTAGCAGCAGACAGCGGGGTCTGGGTAGCAGCAGACGTCTGGTTAGGAGCAGACAGCGGTGTCTGAGTAGCAGCAGACAGCGGGGTCTGGGTAGCAGCAGACGTCTGGTTAGGAGCAGACAGCGGTGTCTGAGTAGCAGCAGACAGCGGGGTCTGGGTAGCAGCAGACGTCTGGTTAGGAGCAGACAGCGGTGTCTGAGTAGCAGCAGACAGCGGGGTCTGGGTAGCAGCAGACGTCTGGTTAGGAGCAGACAGCGGTGTCTGAGTAGCAGCAGACAGCGGGGTCTGGTTAGGAGCAGACAGCGGGGTCTGGGTAGCAGCAGACAGCGGTGTCTGAGTAGCAGCAGACAGCGGGGTCTGGGTAGCAGCAGACGTCTGGTTAGGAGCAGACAGCGGTGTCTGAGGTAGCAGCAGACAGCGGGGTCTGGGTAGGAGCAGACAGCGGGGTCTGAGTAGCAGCAGACAGCGGTGTCTGAGTAGCAGCAGACAGCGGGGTCTGGGTAGCAGCAGACAGCGGGGTCTGGGTAGGAGCAGACAGCGGGGTCTGAGTAGCAGCAGACAGCGGGGTCTGAGTAGCAGCCGACAGCGGTGTCTGAGTAGCAGCAGACAGCGGGGTCTGGGTAGGAGCAGACAGCGGGGTCTGAGTAGCAGCAGACAGCGGGGTCTGGGTAGGAGCAGACGTCTGGTTAGGAGCAGACAGCGGGGTCTGGGTAGCAGCAGACAGCGGGGGTCTGAGTAGCAGCAGACAGCGGGGTCTGGGTAGCAGCAGACGTCTGGATAGGAGCAGACAGCGGTGTCTGGGTAGCAGCAGACAGCGGGGTCTGGGTAGGAGCAGACAGCGGGGTCTGAGTAGCAGCAGACAGCGGGGTCTGGGTAGGAGCAGACGTCTGGTTAGGAGCAGACAGCGGGGTCTGGGTAGCAGCAGACAGCGGGGTCTGGGTAGGAGCAGACGTCTGGTTAGGAGCAGACAGCGGGGTCTGAGTAGCAGCAGACAGCGGGGTCTGGGTAGGAGCAGACGTCTGGTTAGGAGCAGACAGCGGTGTCTGAGTAGCAGCAGACAGCGGGGTCTGGGTAGGAGCAGACGTCTGGGTAGCAGCAGACAGCGGGGTCTGGGTAGCAGCAGACAGCGGGGTCTGAGTAGCAGCAGGACAGCGGGGTCTGGGTAGGAGCAGACGTCTGGGTAGCAGCAGACAGCGGGGTCTGGGTAGCAGCAGACAGCGGGGTCTGAGTAGCAGCAGACAGCGGGGTCTGGGTAGGAGCAGACGTCTGGTTAGGAGCAGACAGCGGTGTCTGAGTAGCAGCAGACAGCGGGGTCTGGGTAGCAGCAGACAGCGGTGTCTGGGTAGGAGCAGACGTCTGGTTAGGAGCAGACAGCGGTGTCTGGGTAGCAGCAGACAGCGGGGTCTGGGTAGCAGCAGACAGCGGGGGTCTGGGTAGGAGCAGACAGCGGGGTCTGGGTAGCAGCAGACAGCGGGGTCTGAGTAGCAGCAGACGTCTGGTTAGGAGCAGACAGCGGGGTCTGGGTAGCAGCAGACAGCGGGGTCTGAGTAGCAGCAGACAGCGGGGTCTGAGTAGCAGCAGACAGCGGGGTCTGGGTAGGAGCAGACAGCGGGGTCTGGGTAGCAGCAGACAGCGGGGTCTGGTTAGGAGCAGACAGCGGTGTCTGAGTAGCAGCAGACAGCGGGGTCTGGGGTAGCAGCAGACAGCGGGGTCTGGTTAGGAGCAGACAGCGGGGTCTGGGTAGCAGCAGACAGCGGGGTCTGGGTAGCAGCAGACAGCGGGGTCTGGGTAGGAGCAGACGTCTGGTTAGGAGCAGACAGCGGTGTCTGAGTAGCAGCAGACAGCGGGGTCTGGGTAGGAGCAGACGTCTGGTTAGGAGCAGACAGCGGTGTCTGAGTAGCAGCAGACAGCGGGGTCTGGGTAGCAGCAGACGTCTGGTTAGGAGCAGACAGCGGGGTCTGGGTAGGAGCAGACAGCGGGGTCTGGGTAGGAGCAGACGTCTGGTTAGGAGCAGACAGCGGGGTCTGAGTAGGAGCAGACAGCGGGGTCTGGGTAGGAGCAGACGTCTGGTTAGGAGCAGACAGCGGGGTCTGGGTAGCAGCAGACAGCGGGGTCCTGGGTAGGAGCAGACGTCTGGTTAGGAGCAGACAGCGGTGTCTGAGTAGCAGCAGACAGCGGGGTCTGGGTAGCAGCAGACGTCTGGTTAGGAGCAGACAGCGGTGTCTGAGTAGCAGCAGACAGCGGGGTCTGGGTAGGAGCAGACGTCTGGTTAGGAGCAGACAGCGGGGTCTGGGTAGCAGCAGACAGCGGGGTCTGGGTAGGAGCAGACGTCTGGTTAGGAGCAGACAGCGGGGTCTGGGTAGCAGCAGACAGCGGGGTCTGGGTAGGAGCAGACGTCTGGTTAGGAGCAGACAGCGGGGTCTGGGTAGCAGCAGACAGCGGGGTCTGGGTAGGAGCAGACGTCTGGTTAGGAGCAGACAGCGGGGTCTGGGTAGCAGCAGACAGCGGGGTCTGGGTAGGAGCAGACGTCTGGTTAGGAGCAGACAGCGGTGTCTGAGTAGCAGCAGACAGCGGGGTCTGGGTAGCAGCAGACGTCTGGTTAGGAGCAGACAGCGGTGTCTGAGTAGCAGCAGACAGCGGGGTCTGAGTAGCAGCAGACAGCGGGGTCTGGGTAGGAGCAGACGTCTGGTTAGGAGCAGACAGCGGGGTCTGAGTAGCGGCAGACAGCGGGGTCTGGGTAGGAGCAGACAGCGGGGTCTGGGTAGGAGCAGACAGCGGGGTCTGGGTAGCAGCAGACAGCGGTGTCTGAGTAGCAGCAGACAGCGGGGTCTGAGTAGCAGCAGACAGCGGGGTCTGGGTAGCAGCAGACGTCTGGTTAGGAGCAGACAGCGGGGTCTGGGTAGCAGCAGACAGCGGGGTCTGGTTAGGAGCAGACAGCGGTGTCTGAGTAGCAGCAGACGTCTGGTTAGGAGCAGACAGCGGGGTCTGGGTAGCAGCAGACAGCGGGGTCTGGGTAGGAGCAGACGTCTGGTTAGGAGCAGACAGCGGGGTCTGGGTAGCAGCAGACAGCGGGGTCTGGTTAGGAGCAGACAGCGGTGTCTGAGTAGCAGCAGACGTCTGGTTAGGAGCAGACAGCGGGGTCTGGGTAGCAGCAGACAGCGGGGTCTGGGTAGGAGCAGACGTCTGGTTAGGAGCAGACAGCGGGGTCTGGGTAGCAGCAGACAGCGGGGTCTGGGTAGCAGCAGACAGCGGGGTCTGAGTAGCAGCAGACAGCGGGGTCTGGGTAGCAGCAGACAGCAGGGTCTGGGTAGGAGCAGACGTCTGGTTAGGAGCAGACAGCGGGGTCTGGGTAGCAGCAGACAGCGGGGTCTGGGTAGGAGCAGACAGCGGGGTCTGGGTAGCAGCAGACGTCTGGGTAGCAGCAGACAGCGGTGTCTGAGTAGCAGCAGACAGCGGGGTCTGGGTAGCAGCAGACGTCTGGTTAGGAGCAGACAGCGGTGTCTGGGTAGCAGCAGACAGCGGGGTCTGGGTAGCAGCAGACAGCGGTGTCTGAGTAGCAGCAGACAGCGGGGTCTGGGTAGCAGCAGACGTCTGGTTAGGAGCAGACAGCGGGGTCTGGGTAGCAGCAGACAGCGGGGTCTGAGTAGCAGCAGACAGCGGGGTCTGGGTAGCAGCAGACAGCGGGGCCTGGGTAGCAGCAGACAGCGGGGTCTGAGTAGCAGCAGACAGCGGGGTCTGGGTAGCAGCAGACAGCGGGGTCTGGGTAGCAGCAGACAGCGGTGTCTGGTTAGGAGCAGACAGCGGGGTCTGGGTAGCAGCAGACAGCGGGGTCTGGGTAGCAGCAGACAGCGGGGTCTGGGTAGCAGCAGACAGCGGGGTCTGGGTAGCAGCAGACAGCGGGGTCTGGGTAGCAGCAGACGTCTGGGTAGCAGCAGACAGCGGTGTCTGGTTAGGAGCAGACAGCGGGGTCTGGGTAGCAGCAGACGTCTGGTTAGGAGCAGACAGCGGGGTCTGGGTAGCAGCAGACAGCGGGGTCTGGGTAGCAGCAGACGTCTGGTTAGGAGCAGACAGCGGTGTCTGAGTAGCAGCAGACAGCGGGGTCTGAGTAGCAGCAGACGTCTGGTTAGGAGCAGACAGCGGGGTCTGGGTAGCAGCAGACAGCGGTGTCTGGTTAGGAGCAGACAGCGGTGTCTGGGTAGCAGCAGACAGCGGGGTCTGAGTAGCAGCAGACAGCGGGGTCTGGGTAGCAGCAGACAGCGGGGTCTGGGTAGCAGCAGACAGCGGGGTCTGGGTAGCAGCAGACAGCGGTGTCTGGTTAGGAGCAGACAGCGGGGTCTGGGTAGCAGCAGACAGCGGGGTCTGGGTAGCAGCAGACAGCGGGGTCTGGGTAGCAGCAGACAGCGGGGTCTGGGTAGCAGCAGACGTCTGGGTAGCAGCAGACAGCGGTGTCTGGTTAGGAGCAGACAGCGGGGTCTGGGTAGCAGCAGACGTCTGGTTAGGAGCAGACAGCGGGGTCTGGGTAGCAGCAGACAGCGGGGTCTGGGTAGCAGCAGGCGTCTGGTTAGGAGCAGACAGCGGTGTCTGAGTAGCAGCAGACAGCGGGGTCTGAGTAGCAGCAGACGTCTGGTTAGGAGCAGACAGCGGGGTCTGGGTAGCAGCAGACAGCGGTGTCTGGTTAGGAGCAGACAGCGGTGTCTGGGTACGAACAGAGCACAATGCGAGTGGATTACGATGCAGGATGAATCATTCAGACTTTACATGAGCCGCACAGAATGTTTTTGTTTAATCCTGAGCCACGAATGGTGGTACGTGATGATAGTGGAGCACGATACACGATGGTACTACATTTAAATACCGCTTGAAGAATGAAACACTGTCGTATGATCGGTGTAACGGATAAGACGGAATGTTCTGACAGCTGCGTCGGACCCCCACATTCGGACACACCACAGCAGCCCGGCATCTAGTGCGAGCCCACTAACTCCGGGACCGCAGTCCGCGGCGCCGCGTCCTGTACCGTCCACCCGTACCTCCCAGGAGACGGGCGAGTAAAGCTGGATGGTGTACACCTTCTGGTACGGGTACGGGAACCGGTCGCCACGGTCCTCCACGCTCAGCTCCTTGTCGTCGCCGGTGAACCTGCCGGCAGCGGGGACATGAGACACACAGACAACGGTCCGGCGAAATGGTCAGCAGCGAGGGCTGAAACATCAACGGTCCGGCGAAACGGTCAGCAGCGAGGGCTGAAACATCAACGGTCCGGCGAAACGGTCAGCAGCGAGGGCTGAAACATCAACGGTCCGGCGAAATGGTCAGCAGCGAGGGCTGAAACATCAACGGTCCGGCGAAACGGTCAGCAGCGAGGGCTGAAACATCAACGGTCCGGCGAAACGGTCAGCAGCGAGGGCTGAAACATCAACGGTCCGGCGAAACGGTCAGCAGCGAGGGCTGAAACATCAACGGTCCGGCGAAATGGTCAGCAGCGAGGGCTGAAACATCAACGGTCCGGCGAAATGGTCAGCAGCGAGGGCTGAAACATCAACGGTCCGGCGAAATGGTCAGCAGCGAGGGCTGAAACATCAACGGTCCGGCGAAATGGTCAGCAGCGAGGGCTGAAACATCAACGGTCCGGCGAAACGGTCAGCAGCGAGGGCTGAAACATCAACGGTCCGGCGAAATGGTCAGCAGCGAGGGCTGAAACATCAACGGTCCGGCGAAACGGTCAGCAGCGAGGGCTGAAACATCAACGGTCCGGCGAAATGGTCAGCAGCGAGGCCGGGGTGATGCGTGTCGGCAGGAGACGGAAGGGAAATAAACTTACGGCAGCAAAACAAACTAACCGCAATTGCGAACACTGGCGTCGAAAGCGGAAAAAGCACGTACGAAATATAATTTAGACGCACAAAGACGCACAAAGGGGAAAATTATTAGATTAGACGCACAAAGGGGAAACCCCTATACTAGGTCGCTTGACCAAAATTCGACGATCAAAAACGTTTTCAAATTGGAGCAAAATATAAAGGAAAAAATGAACCAGCGGAAAGAAACGCATGTTGTATGGCTTCGTGACCGGATACTCCAGTTCGCGAGATCCCTGTCCACAGCATCCCTGATCGAGCAGTCCATCTTCCCTCGCGTAATACTGTGCCACCTACCTGTAAACCTTCATCGACTGTTGCGCGTTGGATGAGCAGACCAGGTGGGTCTTGGTTTCCAAGTGGTAACAGATTAGGTGCGGAGTGCACCGGAGAGGGACCTTCCGGATCGGCCACGGAGCGTCATATAGCAGGTGGGGCGGCAGCACACAGATCCGCATCTCACCCTGCAAACAGTGGGCACAGCTCAGTCACAGATATCCGCATCTCACCCTGCAAACAGTGGGCACGGCTGAGTCACACAGATCCGAGTCACACAGATCCGCATCTCACCCTGCAAACAGCGGACACAGCTGAGTCACACAGATCCGCATCTCACCCTGCAAACAGTGGGCACGGCTGAGTCACACAGATCCGAGTCACATATATCCGCATCTCACCCTGCAAACAGCGGACACAGCTGAGTCACAGATCCGAGTCACAGATATCCGCATCTCCCCCTGCAAACAGCGGACACAGCTGAGTCACAGATCCGAGTCACAGATATCCGCATCTCCCCCTGCAAACAGCGGACACAGCTCAGTCACACAGATCCGCATCTCACCCTGCAAACAGCGGACACAGCTCAGTCACACAGATCCGAGTCACAGATCCGCATCTCACCCTGCAAACAGCGGACACGGCTCAGTCACAGATCCGAGTCACAGATCCGCATCTCACCCTGCAAACAGCGGACACAGCTCAGTCACACAGATCCGAGTCACAGATCCGCATCTCACCCTGCAAACAGCGGACACAGCTGAGTCACACAGATCCGAGTCACAGATCCGCATCTCACCCTGCAAACAGCGGACACAGCTCAGTCACACAGATCCGAGTCACAGATATCCGCATCTCCCCCTGCAAACAGTGGGCACAGCTGAGTCACACAGATCCGCATCTCACCCTGCAAACAGCGGACACAGCTCAGTCACACAGATCCGCATCTCACCCTGCAAACAGCGGACACAGCTCAGTCACACAGATCCGAGTCACAGATCCGCATCTCACCCTGCAAACAGCGGACACAGCTCAGTCACACAGATCCGAGTCACAGATCCGCATCTCACCCTGCAAACAGCGGACACAGCTGAGTCACACAGATCCGAGTCACAGATCCGCATCTCACCCTGCAAACAGCGGACACAGCTCAGTCACACAGATCCGAGTCACAGATCCGCATCTCACCCTGCAAACAGCGGACACAGCTCAGTCACAGATCCGAGTCACAGATCCGCATATCACCCAGCAAACAGCGGACACAGCTCAGTCACAGATCCGAGTCACAGATCCGCATATCACCCTGCAAACAGCGGACACAGCTCAGTCACAGATCCGAGTCACAGATCCGCATCTCACCCTGCAAACAGCGGACACAGCTCAGTCACACAGATCCGCATCTCACCCTGCAAACAGCGGACACAGCTAAGTCAAACAGATCCGCATCTCACCCTGCGAACAGTGGGCACAGCTGAGTCACAGATCCGAGTCACAGATCCGCATCTCACCCTGCAAACAGCGGACACAGCTGAGTCACACAGATCCGCATCTCACCCTGCAAACAGCGGACACAGCTAAGTCAAACAGATCCGCATCTCATCCTGCAAACAGCGGACACAGCTAGTCACACAGATCCGCATCTCAACCTGCAAACAGTGGACACAGCTGAGTCACACAGATCCGCATCTCACCCTGCAAACAGCGGACACAGCTCAGTCAAACAGATCCGCATCTCATCCTGCAAACAGCGGACACAGCTGAGTCACACAGATCCGCATCTCACCCTACAAACAGCGGACACAGCTCAGTCAAACAGATCCGCATCTCACCCTGCGAACAGTGGGCACAGCTGAGTCACAGATCCGAGTGACAGATCCGCATCTCACCCTGCAAACAGCGGACACAGCTAGTCACACAGATCCGCATCTCACCCTGCAAACAGTGGGCACAGCTGAGTCACACAGATCCGCATCTCATCCTGCAAACAGCGGACACAACGGAGTCACACAGATCCGCATCTCACCCTGCAAACAGTGGGCACAGCTGAGTCACAGATCCGAGTCACAGATCCGCATCTCACCATGCAAACAGTGGACACAGCTGAGTCAAACAGATCCGCATCTCACCCTGCAAACAGTGTACATGGTTCAGTCTGCGATCTTGGATAAATTGCCCAAATTCAGCCAGTGCCAGCCATTCCATCAGCTCATAAAATATAACTATGAAGTGCCAGAGGAAATACTTTCGAAAACAAACCAACAGAGTAATGTAACAACACCCCGACGATAGCCAGCCGCCGTTACCTCAATATACTGGCCTGGAGTGCTGCCAAAGACAGCAGAAGCTGTACATGAATAATGGCAGAAGGTGCAGCGGCGCTGAATGACAATGAAGTGATGACATTGAGATAAACAAAGGGACCCGCAGACAGCAGTGCCTGGAAGCACACGGCGGCCTTTAACCCGCGACTTACTGGGGGGGGGGGGGGCTATTTTTTACCCCCCCCCCCCCCCTCACGTTATTTTGCAATAACTCATAAACGAACACCGGTATCGTCACCAAACTTGCAGTACCTTCTCTCACATTAATTATACACATGTTGGCAAAAGGAAAAATATGAGGCTGTGATAGGTCAACCGGGAATGACATCAGAGTGACGTCATGTTCTTCGGTTTTTGTTGCAAAATAATGGTTTGCGGAAAACGCTGTCAAAGGTACGATGTTTGAGATAAACTAAATTGTCTTAAATCAAATTACTGAGAATAGACCGGGCTATCAAACTGCTATCTCGGATTTTTGAGTTTTTTTTATTCCAAATTTCGAGAAATTCAAATACAATTTTTTTTTTAACAAAATTTTCAAGAAAATATCCGAATTATCCAAAAACCGAAATATATGTGATTGACACGTATGCGGTGAATATGTGTACCAAATTTAAAGTCGATATCTTCAAAAATGACTGAGTTATGACTTTTAAATGACAAAAAATCGACCACTTCTCACAGCATTACTATGCATAAAAAAACGCATTTCCATTTTTGTTTTTTACTTCTATTTATATGGAACAAACAATGTTCTAAGGTCATTTTTCGCGTTCTAGACGAAAAACAAACCCATAAACATGTGTTACAACGCCTAATGGCCGTAATCTGCAGTTTGAACTCGTGACCTCGGATGACCTTGACCTGACCCAAGGTCATACACAGCTTAGAAAGGTACTTAGAAGTGGCAGACACACGAATCATACTGATTTATAGACTGCTTATGCGTTTAATATCGCAATTTTGCGCGACAATTCCATCCATCGAGACCTTTTGACACGGTCAAACATTTTGTACTTGACCTGACCAGTGACGTCATCGGTGACCGAGGTCAACAATATTATGTTTCCCTCGATATATTTCCCAGGGCTATCGAATGCCGTTTGAATTTTTACATTCGGTTCAGTAGTTACGGAGATCCGAGGGGGGGAAGAGCCCCCACCCCCGTAAGTCGCGTTATGAAATATACCCCAGTAACTCGCGGGTTAACAAGCCGTGCAGAGGACGTGGTTTTAAGTGTAGATGGGAAATAGGGCGTTGATCAATCGTTCAGTGAGCTGAATCAGCCCGGCACAGAAGAGACCCACGGCCGGCAATCATCAGCAGTCGGTGAGAATCAGTTCAGTCACATGCCCATGACGAGTGTCATATACACGTGCAATTAATATACACGTGCAATTCATATACACGTGCAATTCATATACACGTGCAATTCATATACACGTGCAATTCATATACACGTGCAATTAATATACACGTTCAATTCATATACACGTGCAATTCATATACACGTGCAATTCATATACACGTGCAATTCATATACACGTGCAATTCATATACACGTGCAATTCATATACACGTGCAATTCATATACACGTGCAATTCATATACACGTGCAATTCATATACACGTGCAATTCATATACACGTGCAATTCATATACACGTGCAATTCAGTCACGTGCAAGTGACGTCACGAGTGCAGCCAAATCAGTCATGCGCCAACTGGGAATAGCTATTCATCACGTAAGTGGCATTCATACCTTGTATGCATACTCAAGTTTTGAATACACGCATGTGGTTTAGATGACGTCTATTTTCTATAGACATAAGCCGTGCGGCTGCGACGGCCATTGAGCCATCTGCTTTATTCATCCGTACAGTTGCAGCCTGTGCAAGCCTGCGCTAAGCCCGTTCCACCCTGACACCGGGAGCTTGGCCCGCCTCATCCTGTCCCGACCCGCCTGGCGACACCGGGAGCTTGCCCACATCATCCTGTCCCGACCCGCCTGGCGACACCGGGAGCTTGCCCATCTCATCCTGTCCCGACCCGCCTGGCGACACCGGGAGCTTGGTCCACCTCATCCTGTCCCGACCCGCCTGACGACACCGGGAGCTTGCCCACCTCATCCTGTCCCGACCTGCCTGGCGACACCGGGAGCTTGGTCCACCTCATCCTGTCCCGACCCGCCTGGCGACACCGGGAGCTTGGCCCACCTCATCCTGTCCCGACCCGCCTGGCGACACCGGGAGCTTGCCCACCTCATCCTGTCCCGACCCGCCTGGCGACACCGGGAGCTTGCCCACCTCATCCTGTCCCGACCCGCCTGGCGACACCGAGAGCTTGCCCACCTCATCCTGTCCCGACCCGCCTGGCGACACCGGGAGCTTGCCCACCTCATCCTGTCCCGACCCGCCTGGCGACACCGGGAGCTTGGTCCACCTCATCCTGTCCCGACCCGCCTGGCGACACCGGGAGCTTGGCCCACCTCATCCTGTCCCGACCCGCCTGGCGACACCGGGAGCTTGCCCACCTCATCCTGTCCCGACCCGCCTGGCGACACCGGGAGCTTGGTCCACCTCATCCTGTCCGACCCGCCTGGCGACACCGGGAGCTTGGCCCACCTCATCCTGTCCCGACCCGCCTGGCGACACCGGGAACTTGGCCCACCTCATCCTGTCCCGACCCGTCTGGCGACACCGGGAACTTGGCCCACCTCATACTGTCCCGACCCGCCTGGGTCATTCCCGTGTCTCACCGTTCGGCGACAGAGGCCGGTCGGGGACCAGGCTGGCCGGAGGGGGCGGTGCCAGGGGGGCGGTCAGCAGTCGGTACCGTCGGGCCGCGTGCCAGCCCCAGCCCCCCCCCCCCCCCGATCACCGCCGGCCGCCCGCTGCAGCCGGCCACCTAAACATAGCCCGCCGTCTGGTCTCCGGTAGGATGGCCGAGCGGCACCGAGCGCCCCCCAGCGGCAGCCGCACGGGACCGGGACCGCTCGGCCCGCCTCGCACGGCCCCGCGACGCCTCGCGACGCCCCGTACCGCCGCGCACCGCCGCGCGCTCCACTCTGACCTTGGCCAGCGACAGAGGCTCGGCTGGGAGGGCCGCGACAGCCCGGGCGCGGGGGAGCGGAGGAGCGAGAGCCGTGTTGTTGCAGGGCGCGACAGGCCTGCGGCGTAGGTTGCCGTCGCCCGTCAGGAGAGCATCGCCGAGACGCCCGGAGACGCCGGAGAAGACGGAGACGCCGCAGCGACGGAGACGACGGAGACAGTGTGTGTGTGATCGGTGGAGAGAGGATGGACTGTGACCGGTGGAGCAGACGACGTGGTGCAGTGGTGCAGATTGTGGATAGTGAACGGTGAAAGGCGAGGAGACGGTGACATCGGGTACAGAGCGAAGTACACGGCGGCTAGAGGCCTGAGCACTGATATTGTGGTAGATTGATCAAGTGTCTGTGGTCACAGACCGCACGGAGATGAGCCAGCACGGCCGGAAACGCAGCGCCAGCTGCCGCGAGGAGCCACAGGTGGGACAGGAACAGAGGCATGACCCCCATGACCCCCCCCCCCCCCCCCCCCCCCAGTAACACAGTCAAGTCTTCATATCCCTCTGATGCAGCTTACGCCGTTCAAGTGGAGGTGCAGAATATCACAAAATCACGTCCGCGTATGTGTTCGATTGCGTCAACAACCAATAACCATGGTCGATGATAGCATGATGTTTGCTCATATAAATTGAACAATTTTATCACATAGGTGTGTCATTGGCGTCCAGCATTTGGTGACAAAGGTTACATGAAATCAGCCCACAGTTTTCGAAAAAGCTAAGTAGCATGAATCCAGAATAATATGTGTCACGAGTCCTGACGGTTGCTTTGACAAATGAATGGAGAATGCTTGACAGTACATATAAATGATTTGAGGTGGTCATCAGGATAAAGGTAGTGTACCTACTCGAATTGGAAAAATGATGTACTCTACTCTATTACTCTGCCGCCCAATGACTTGCTCCTCTGTGTAGTGTTTCTGTGCCTCACCAGCGCGGCGATGGGAAGACAGCTATTGTAAGCGGTTTGTATCATTCGGTCAAGCAATTGCTCAGTTAAAAACACAAACATATCGCTGGCGTGAGCTCATCAGACTGCGAGTAGCTTTCGCTCATTTTTGTAATCGCTCACTGAAAATATGATTGCTTACGCTTAATGACTCTTTGATTACTCTTTACACACATGTTAATTTTATACTCCCCAGATTTAAATAAGTGTATTTGATATTATACTAGTCATAAATTACAAAACCGGTTAGACTAAATACACTTCCTCGAACAATGCATGCCAACAATAACACATTGTCGATTAACGTTGCATTCTCTGAGTTTCTGTTTAACATCGGTCGGTACCTTTACCTTAAATTGTACTACGACTGGGGCATTCGAGACACGTCCCAAGCTGAGAGGTCCTCAGAATGCATCACGTGAATGACCAACAAAACGAGCGGAGATGTGTCCCCGACGAAGAAATAAGCAAACAAGATGTTTGTTAAGAATCGCCACTCCAGGCTCTTTAAATGAATGTGAATATACACGAAGCACAACCTATATGCAGATTAGGAATGCATTTCGAATATAAAAATAATAGAGCATGCTTGTTTCAAGAACATTAACTGGCAGACTTCAAACCAAAACTACAGAACCTTTTCAAATCGCAATTCTCCCAAAACGTAACGGACAGAAGCCAGAGGTACGTCAGATGCATCATTTGACAAAACCATGAGCTGGGAGCCGACAGCTGCAGCTCGAGCCCGCCAAGTGCAGCCCCATTTTGCAGGGTTTCGGTTGCGTCATCCACCCGCATGGCGGGGGTGTTATCAAGATGGCGGGGGTGTTATCAAGATGGCGTCAGCGACGGAAACCAACTACCGCTGGCGTCATCTCCCAGAATAGAGCCACCAGGCATCGCATCCAGTGACCGACTGGGAACAACTTCTCAATGGCACCGCTCCTCACGTCTTTAACGGGAAACATCTTCAACTCTTGCTTCGCTTTTCGCAGTTCCTATTTCATCAGGATGGCGGACGTTGCTAAGGTTAAACGTTTTATAATTGGCATGATCGCTAAGGTTGATGGACGTTTATACGAATTTCCCAGTAAATAAACATACAACTGCGTCAGTCAAAGTTAGCCAAAGAGTGGTTTCAAAAAGCGCTAACGCTACGCGCTACGATCGTGCTGTTTCCAGACGCCTATTACTGAGTGAGTTAAGTGATAATTCACTCGACAAATGCACATGTTTATGGTCATCCATATCTCCTTACAAACTACCACGTCGTGTCACAGCAAAATGTGCAACTGCGTCGCGCGCCTAAATACGCCTGGATACAGCGCTAAACCCATCATTTGACTATACATGAAACACAGTTTTGCCATACTGGCACGTCAGAGCTGTATCGTATATCTGACGACTCCTAAACATACATAATCGTGTGCGGACTCAGTGTCTCCAGCGCTGCCGCCGTGCCGTCCAGCCGTTACACCTCACTCCCTCTCTGTATTACAGAGCTCCTCCTCTGCCTGGGAGCCGGCCAGTAAGCGTCTCCGGACCCTGGTCCACCAGATGCGCTCCCTCAGCCTGGGCGACCTGCCGTGGTCACGACGCAAAGTGGTACGGGACGACGTGCGGCCACCAGACCCGCCGCCCACTCCAGACGCTACACCGGTGCCCGCACGCCGCCCGCTGGCCGCCCCCGCCGTCGCCGCCGCCGTCGCTGCCGCTGTCACCGCTGCTGCCGCTGCCGCCCAGATCCCGCCAAGGCAGGACGCCATCCCCACCGTCAGCCAAACGACAGGCGTCAGTATGGCTCCCGGCAGCGGCCTGGGCGGAGGGTACAGCGCCACAGACGCCGACACCGCACACGGTGCCAAACGGTCCGAGGACGAGACGGGCGGGGCACGCGCGAAGAAGGCGCGCAACAGGATGAGACTGGGGCACAGTGGTGTGGTGATGACCTCCTGCTACATCGAGCAGACCCTCTACACGTGATGACGTCATCGAGAAGACCCTCTACAGGTGATGACGTCATGTGGCAGACCCTCTACAGGTGATGACGTCATCGAGCAGACCCTCTACGGGTGATGACGTCATCGAGCAGACCATCTACACGTGGTGACGTCATGCTACGAATTGGACACGTGCTGTAAATGTCAGCGAGTCGTCTACACGTGATAGCATCATGGAAAGATATGTTATACGTGATGACGTCATCGGACAGACATGTATACGTGATGACGTCATTTGGGCACGTGCTGCCGATTTCAGCGTCCACAAGTGCTGAGGGTTGTCTGTATGTCTGTGTGTATATATTGTGGACAGGCGGGTGTCAGTGTCAGTGTCAGTGTCAGTGTCAGTGTACATATCGCGAGGCAGGGTTAAGGGTGATGTAACTAGTAGGCTGTGACGACTGCGACGCTCGAGTTTTTCATGAGGTACGGACCGTGAAAAGCGCGTCAGGCAATGGCGGCAGGCGCCCTGACTGCCGCCATTGCCCGACGCGCTTTTGTGTATATATTGTGCAGGTAGTGTAACGTCGCGACAGGTGTTGTGGGTGTAACCGGGAAGTGATATGGGTGTGAGCGAGCGGTGCAAATGGGTGCGAGTTGAAGGTGCTTTGATTGTGAGCGGGAAGTGTTATGAATGTGAGCGGGGGAGGGGTCAGAGGTCACGAGGGGTCAGAGGGATCAGAGGTCACGCCCATGCACCCGATACGAGACCGACTCGTGGGCGCACGTGACCCGATGTCCGTGCCAGTCAGTCACACGTGCCAGCTGCACGTGCCAACGGCGGCACGTGTCGCCCAGCGGCGGTGCCAATACATGGTCCATTGAGGAGTGAATGTGCTGTCCTTCAGGGGTTGAACACTGGTAAACTAATTTGCTAAGTAGTACGGCGCAACGGTGCCGTGTGGTAAGTCACTGAAGGCGGAACTTCGACTTGGCTTGAGGTGAAGTGCTCACACATTTAGGGGATATCAAACACGTGGTGGGTGATATTACATACTTTCTCTAATTTATGTTGATGGATTTTCTGCTTCAATATGTTTTCGGTAAGAAATACTGACCATGAATGAACACAAATATATAATTATAGACTATCAATAATGATTGGCACTTCAACTTCAATCGCTTACCAGTGATGGCTTTTTACCAAAACAATTTTGCTAGTTTCTGCTGGTTTCTGCCACAATGCGTCACCTCCTATTTATACCAGCCGGTTTAAACCCGTTAAAACCTGTATCAGATATTATATTTGCCGACTGCTGACAACCCTGACTTCACCTTAAGCAAAGTTGTAATTTAATTTCTATTTTCCACCTCGCCTAACTCTAAGTCAGCCCGGTTGCTGCCATGTCACCGTCCCGCAGACATTGGCCCGGTGACAGCGGCGGCCGCGGCGGCCAGCGGTGTGGCGGCACGGCCAACTAGCCGGGTCGCACCCACTCGGGGGTGGCAAGAGATCGCCGCTGCCAGCTGGGAGTCGCGTGTTACATCTGCTGCCAGCTGAGCCGGCCCAGGAGCTGGCGAAGCTCCGCTGGCTGACGAAGCTCTCTGCTGTTCAACCCATTCCTAACCCGCCAGCTCAGCGGGCTGGTTATAGCGCTTCCGGCCAGACCACGGCCAACAGGACGGATGGTCTACAAACCCACTAGCTTTTCGGTTCTCCAACCAGCAAAAGGTCTTAGTGTACAGCTGAAGTTTGTTCACCATTGACTCACGTGCTTTTGTGGAAAAGCTTAAAACAGATGTGTGGGGCGGGAGTCCACAAACTGGAATTTGTGGTCAGTAGATCTCGTGACCAGTTTTTGGACTTTAGATCACTTGATGATATATACTTGATTTGTATATATTGCGTGCTGCAGCTGCACACTAAATCGCTTTGAGGACTCGCGCTCCAAAATTGACCGTGAGGCCTCGACTTCGTCTCGGCCATAAATTGTGAATTTTGTCGCGCTCGTCCACAAAGCTATATGTGTGGTCAGTAGGTCACGTGACCTGCAGTTTTTGGACTGTAGATCACGTGACTAAGCCAGACTAAGAATGAAAATTACCAGACTTGATTTTTATCTATCGCGTGTTACAGCTGCACACTGGGGGTACGATCGGCAACACGACGAATTCGCTCTCCGACGAATCCAACGAATTCGCTCTCCGATGAATTCGCTGTCTCGTGCGTTATGTAACAACAAAATTATCTGCCGGTTTTGTCACTGCTAAGCCGTGTCATGTTTGTGTAGTTATAGGGTCTTGGTTTGTGTGGTTATTTTACTTGTTTTCAGAAATCACGGCACTTTGAACTTTGTCAGTACTCAGCAACACTGCAGTCAATATAGCAATATTGCAGATGACGTTATGGCACACTGCAAAAGAAATTAGCCCTCCCGACGACTGGTTTGGAAATTCGCGCTCCGACAGAGCGAATTCGTCGGGCGAATTCGCTCGTTTGCAGATTCGTCGTGTTGCCGAACACAAACTGAGCGAATATTCGACGTCCGACGAATCACCGACGAATTCGTCGTGATTACGGCGAATTAGTCGTGTTGCCGATCGTACCCTAAATCGCGTTGTGGACTCGCGCTTCAAAATTCACAATTTGAGGCCTCGACTTCATCTTGGCCACAAACTGTGAATTTTGTCGCGCTCGTCCACAAAGCTATATTGTGGACTCGCGCTTCAAAATTCACAGTTTAAGGCCTCGACTTCGTCTCGGCCACAAACTGTTAATTTTGCCGCGCTCGTCCACAAAGCTAATTGCCGTGCAAAGATAATCACTAAAGTATTCACCCCCAACGTATTCAAGAGCTTTCGATTCCGAGTTTCACATACTTCCTGGTCTTATTCAAATTTATACTGAAATTTTTGATCGTTTCCCCGTCCCTTTGAACTTATTCCAGATGAAGTTCAACCATGCAGTTTACAGGAAGATACGACAGGGTTTCGGACTTTGGACAGGTTTCGCGGCCAAAACCAGCCCGAAATCAGTGTTTTTGTTTCACTGCAAAAACAGCCCATCCGGATCAGTTTTTCATGAGGAATTCGAATCTGGAATCGAAAATAGTATGGCATCTATTTTTTTATTCATCCCGTGAAGGATCTCCCGGATCACTTCGCGTCTGCGAACGGTTGCCTTGTAAAAAACACCGTTTGTAAAAAAAAACGCGTTAAATCGGCAGGAAAACCAATAAGATCTGTAGACAAGATGGTCAGGTGCTATTGGTTTTATAATCGATGTAGGGCTTTTTAGAAAGGAATTTGTTTTTGTTTTACAAGAGGGTGATTTTTACAAGGTGAGGTCAGCAACAACACGCGAGCACGAAACCATTGATTGCACCTTTAATATAGGTCGCAGAAGATTGCCAATGGCACCATTGTGTTCCTAAGGCTTTGCTCAATCGATCCATCTCCAATTTGTACTATTAAGAACCCGGATAAGTGTTGTAGAATAATAATTTTATGGGAAATTGTTACTAAATTGGCCTAATAAATTTGAATATAGTTTTTACTCTGGTCGGTTCGGCTAAGATCCAACGCAGCGTCTAAATACAATGTGATGAACGAACTAATTGAACTCGATATGCTCTGAAAGCAAATTGAATGAACAAGAGAATGGGCATAGCGCGAACTCCACCAAACATATGGTTGTGGTGCTACGGCTCTTCGAAGTTGTTTTTTTACCCTAAAAAACGCGTTTTTTCCATTCTTTCGTCTTTTACGCTAAACTATTCATACTCAGAGTAAATATATTTAACTTTTGAGGATGGAAAATGAAAGTCCACTTAATTTTCAACATGTTGACGCCTAGTTTGTCAAGATTGGTTTAAAACTGACGCGTGTAGATTTGTTTACACCCGACCCGTGTCCGCGAAACCGGTCCCGAGTCCGAAACCCTGTCATACCATAGCGGCGTTGAATAACGACAAACTGGAATCATCCACAAGATCAAAGGGAAGACGTTAAAAACTATTATGTTCCGAGATAAGCACATACATCAAGTATGTTTTATCAAGCACCCGCAAATAAATGTGAGAAAAGGAAATAAATATAATTTTGTGTTTGAGTCGGTGTCCATATGCGTCGAAATTATCGTTAATTTCTGCTTCCAGGCTCACTGACGGCAGTGGCCATTTGGTGCCAATGACGAGAAGCTCGGCACGTCGCCCTTTCCCTCCTTACGCTCGAGTAAGGTGACCCGCGCTAAACAAACAAAAAACCTTACCCTGAGGATTACCGTTACCTGGCAATCAATAGCACCTAATCTAACCAAGAGTTCGCCTTCACTATGTGTGCGCCAATCAACTGTTGTGGCGCCAACACTTGCTGGATACCAATTTGACCAATGACACATTTGACCAAATCGTCACACATCATAATACCCATCACCCAGCATCACACCCATCATCACATAGCGATTAACACAACACTACGCCACCACGCTACTGCCGTTGATATGCACGATACGCATCAACTGCGCTTTGCTCCCGCTGGGCTTACCTCCTTGTTGAAGTAGAGGAAGCCCTGCGGGCAGTTGACGTTGTTGAAGCTGGCGAAGCTCTTCAGGCGGCCGTCGATCGTCATCGGGTGGAAGCGCAGCTCGCCGCGTGACGTCATCAGGATCCAGTGCGGGTTTGGGCCGCACAGGAACAGCTGCCGGGCAGAGGTCAGCAGAAGTCAGACGGGGTCAGGAGAGGTCAGTAGGGGTCAGGATAGGTCAGGAGAGGTCAGTAGGGGTCACGACTCAGGAGAGGTCAGTAGGGGGTCAGGATAGGTCAGTAGGGGTCAGGAGAGGTCAAAAGAGGTCAGAAGAGGTCAGGAGGGGTCAGGAGGGGTCAGGATAGACCAGGAGAGGTCAGTAGAGGTCAGGACTCAGGCGAGGTCAGTAGGGGGTCAGGATAGGTCAGTAGGGGGTCAGAAGAGGTCAGGAGGGGTCAGGAGGGGTCAGGAGAGGTCAGGAGAGGTCAGGAGAGGTCAGGAGAGGTCAGGAGATGTCAGAAGAGGTCAAGAGATGTCAGGAGAGGTCAGAAGAGGTCAGGAGGGGTCAGGAGGGGCCAGGAGAGGTCAGGAGAGGTCAGGAAGGTCAGGAGGGGTCAGTAGGTGTCAGGAGAGGTCAGTAGGGGCCAGGAGAGGTCAGTAGGTGTCAGGAGGGGTCAGGAGAGGTCAGGATTAGTCAGTAGAGATCAGTAGAGGCCAGGAGGGGCAGGAGGGGTCATGATAGGTCAGTAGGGGTCAGGGGGGTCAGTAGGGGTCAGGAGAGGTCGGCAAGAGTCAGGAGAGGTCAGGAGGGTCCGGAGAGGTCAGGAGGATCCGGAGAGGTCAGGAGAGGTCATGAGAGGTCAGGAGAGGCCAGGATGAGTCAGGAGGGGTCAAAAGGGGTCAGGAGGGGTCAGGAGGGTCATGAGAGGTCAGTGGGGTCATGAGAGGGCAGTAGGGGTCAGTTGGGGTCAGGAGAGATCAGGATGAGTCAGTAGGGATGAGGAGAGGTCAGGAGATGTCAGGATGAGTCAGCAGAGGTCAGGAGGGTCAGGAGATGTCAGGAGGGTTCAGGAGAGGTCAGGAGAGGTCAGGAGAGATCATGAGAGGTCAGGAGAGGTCGCAGAGGTCAGGGGAGGTCAGAAGAGGTCAGGATAGGTCAGGATATATCATGATAGGTCAATAGAGGTCAGGAGAGGCCAGGAGAGGTCAGTAGAGGTCATGAGAGGTCAGGAGGGGTCAGGAGAGATCAGGAGAGGTCAGAAGGTCAGGATGAGTCAGTAGAGATCAGTAGAGGTCAGGTGGGGTCAGGAGGGTTCAGGAGAGGTCAGGAGAGATCAGAAGAGGTCAGGAGGGTCAGGAGATGTCAGGAGAGGTCATGAGAGGTCGGGAGGGGTCAGGTGGGGTCAGGTGGGGTCAGGTGGGGTCAGGTGGGGTCAGGTGGGGTCAGGAGAGGGCAGGAGGAGTCGGGAGAGGTCAGTACGGGTCAGGCGGGGTCAGGAGAGGTCAACAGGGTGTCAGAAGAGGCAAGGAGAGGCCCGGCGGAATTAGCTAGAAAGGTGAGCACTGAGCAGGGCAGGGCGGGACCAGCAGGAGTCAGCAGGAAGCAGCAGAGGTCGTTGGAGCAGGCCCTGATCAGTGCATACTTGTAGATCGCAGGATAAAACAGCGTGTCTGCATTCAGCATACTGCAAATAACCAGTAAACAGATCTATAACACCAGACACTTCAGAAGTAAAAACAAATCGGCATCTCTCAGGAACCTTATGACAACATAACTCCCGCATTGTTAGGTAGGCATTCGCTTCACGAACGATTCGCTTGTAAAAACAGCCCCTTCCGGAGTTAAAGGGATATTGCCTCCTCCGGAGGATTTCTAAAAGTAACAAAACGTGGTCCAGCAGTGCTCAGTACTAGATTCATGATGGCCGCTCTCATCCAGTTTGGCAGTGAAATTGGCGCCAGCCCAAGCCGAAGCGTCCGAATTCGCAGAGACTTGACCTTGAAAAGTCTATCTGTGTTATAAGGTATTGGTCACAAATTTCATACGGCCCCAAAGTCGAGCCATAGCCATTCTTGCTGTTTTATTCATGTTTTATTATGAAAGAGGCTATGGTTGTTGAACATATAATTAACTGTATACGCATTTAATTTTAAAGTGCACTGCCAGGAATGGTGATGTTGAGTTTGCAATATTCAAAAGCAAATCATAGTCCGCAAAGAAGTGATTCTAAATAGTGATGAGGCGACTTCAATTTTACGAATGTGTGCCAATCATGAGTGGTGCAAATGTATTTGATCTAATGGGGTGAGTTTCGGGAACCAAACTCTTCAGGTGAAATCGGACACGCTTAATCTACCGATACACACCAAAAACTCCATATTGGCCTGCGAGGTGGCAATATCCCTTTAACCCGCGAGTTACTGGGGTATATTTCATAACGCGACTTACTGGGGGGGGGGCTATTTCCCCCCCCCCCCCTCTGATCTCCGGAACTACTGGACCGAATGTAAAAATTAAAACGATATTCGATAGCCCTGGGAAATTTATCGAGGGAAACATAATATTGTTGACCTCGGGGTCACCGATGACGTCACAGGTCAGGTCAAGTACAAAATGTTTCACCGTGTCAAAAGGTCTCGATGGATGGAATTGTCGCGCAAAATTGCGATATTAAACGCATAAGCTGTCGATAAATCGGTATGATTCGTGTGTCTGACACTTCTAAGTACCTTTCTAAGCTGTTTATTACCTTGGGTCAGGTCAAGGTCATCCGAGGTCACGAGGTCAAAACTGCAGATTACGGTCATTAGGCGTTGTACCACATGTTCATGAGTTTGTTTTTCGTCTAGAACGCGAAAAAATGGCCTTAGAACATTGTTTGTTCCATATAAATAGAAGTAAAAAGCAAAAATGAAAATGCGTTTTAAAGCATAGTAATGCTGTGAGAAGTGGTCGATTTTGGTCATTTAAAGGTCATCACTCAGTCATTTTTGAAGATATCAACTTTAAATTTGGTACACATATTTACCGCATACGTCTCGATCACATATATTCCGGTTTTTGGATAATTCTGTATTTTTCTTGCAAATTTTGTTTTTTGAAAAAAATTGTATTTGGATTTATCAAAATTTTGAATTTAAAAAAAACTCAAAAATCCGAGATAGCAGTGTGATAGCCCAGTCTATTGTCAGTAATTTGATTTAAGACAATTGAGTTTATCTCAAACATGGTACCTTTGCAAGGGTTTTCCGCAAACCATTATTTTGCAACAAAAACCGAAGAACAAGACGTCACTCTGACGTCATTCCCGGTTGACCTATCATAGCCTCATATATATTTTTTTGACAACATGTGTGGAATTGATGTGAGAGAAGGTACTGCAAGTTTGGTGACGATACCGGTGTTTGTTTAGGAGTTATTGCAAAATAACGGGAGGGGGGGGGGGGCAAAAATAGCCAGCCCCCCCCCCCCCCCCCCCCCCCCCCAGTAAGTCGCGGGTTAATGAGATGAACATCGCCTAGTTCAGTGATTCCACGATGTGGCCCAGATGCAGTAACAACCGGAGGGCGGGTGTCCCCTGATGTGTCTCCCGCCATACCACAATACATTGTTGACATCGATACCGTCAGTGCACGCAAAATACGAATTTCCATTTTTGGCAATTCGACTAAAATGAGCTGAGAATTCTGAATACGTCCTCGGCAAAATACACGCAAAAAAAAACATCAAATCTGACAAAAAAAAGAAACCATCAAATCTGACAAAAGTTGTTGGGCAAATACAACGTTAGCGGGGCGCTGGCATCACCATTTGCATAGAGAACTTGCATAGAGTAAGTCCAGCCACATGCCGAGGACGCCCTTTACCCGTCCCCGCCCGGAATGGAGCAGAGCGGAGGCAGCACTCCAGTGCCCCCAGCCTCCACCCTGCCCGGTCCACACTCACCCCGTGGAATCCCGCCACGTTGTGGAACTCTCGCAGGAGACGGGGCCCTCCGACCTCCGGCGTGTCGGCTGTTAGCCGGGTCTTACTGCCAAGGAAGGACAACCAGCACCGTTAAACACCCTCGACGAACAAACACAACTCATAGTTAGCTAACTTCACACACCGTCGGCGAGAGAAAACAACCCTCATAGTTAGTAAGCGGCATACACGGTAGGCGAGAGAAAACAACCCTCATAGTTAGTAAGCGGCATACACGGTAGGCGAGAGAAAACAACCCTCATAGTTAGTAAGCGGCATACACGGTAGGCGAGAGAAAACAACCCTTATAGTCAGTAAGCAGCATACACGGTAGGCGAGAGAAACAACCCTCATAGTTAGTAAGAGAGAAAACAACCCTCATAGTTAGTAAGCGGCATACACGGTAGGCGAGAGAAAACAACCCTCATAGTTAGTAAGCGGCATACACGGTAGGCGAGAGAAAACAACCCTCATAGTCAGTAAGCGGCATACACGGTAGGCGAGAGAAAACAACCCTTATAGTTAGTAAGAGAGAAAACAACCCTCATAGTTAGTAAGAGAGAAAACAACCCTCATAGTTAGTAAGCGGCATACACGGTAGGCGAGAGAAAACAACCCTCATAGTTAGTAAGCGGCATACACGGTAGGGCGAGAGAAAACAACCCTCATAGTTAGTAAGAGAGAAAACAACCCTCATAGTTAGTAAGCGGCATACACGGTAGGCGAGAGAAAACAACCCTCATAGTTAGTAAGCGGCATACACGGTAGGCGAGAGAAAACAACCTTCATAGTTAGTAAGCGCATACACGGTAGGCGAGAGAAAACAACCCTCATAGTTAGTAAGCGGCATACACGGTAGGCGAGAGAAAACAACCCTCATAGTTAGTAAGCGGCATACACGGTAGGCGAGAGAAAAACAACCCTCATAGTTAGTAAGGCGGCATACACGGTAGGCGAGAGAAAACAACCCTCATAGTTAGTAAGAGAGAAAACAACCCTCATAGTTAGTAAGCGGCATACACGGTAGGCGAGAGAAAACAACCCTCATAGTTAGTAAGCGGCATACACGGTAGGCGAGAGAAAACAACCCTCATAGTTAGTAAGCGGCATACACGGTAGGCGAGAGAAAACAACCCTCATAGTTAGTAAGCGCAACACGGTAGGCGAGAGAAACAACCCTCATAGTTAGTAAGCGGCATACACGGTAGGCGAGAGAAAACAACCCTCATAGTTAGTACAACGAGAGAGAAAACAACCTTCATAGTTAGTAAGCGGCATACACGGTAGGCGAGAGAAAACAACCCTCATAGTTAGTAAGAGAGAAAACAACCCTCATAGTTAGTAAGCGGCATACACGGTAGGCGAGAGAAAACAACCCTCATAGTTAGTAAGCGGCATACACGGTAGGCGAGAGAAAACAACCCTCATAGTTAGTAAGAGAGAAAACAACCCTCATAGTTAGTAAGAGAGCAAAACATCGTTAGTAAGAGAGAAAACAACCCTCATAGTTAGTAAGCGGCATACACGGTAATAGGTGCTCGAGAGCAAATCAACGCCTCATTACTGTATGTGAGAGTAGAGAACAACACCCTCATGAGTTAGTAAGAGAGTATTACAACCTCATTCTTAGTCAGAGACACCCATAGTTAGTAGCGGCATACCACGGT